>CACRXK020003944.1:0-33840 GCA_902702795.2 Paramuricea clavata | reverse complement strand
TCCGGTAATACAAATTTCTTGATTGGCCATTCTGATTCGTGCAGGTGAAGAAAGTCTGGCCCTGTCTGCCAAAGACTGTTCTTGTCAAGCTCGCTCGGATTCTTCCCCCGCGTTATCCAGTCAGCTATGTTGAGTTTCCCTTCAATCCAATGCCAATCACTTGGAGAAGTTCCTTCTTGAATCTCGCCAATTCGCACGGCTGCATAGGTGTTGAATCCGTACGAATCTTTCTGAATCATTGCTCTAACTATCTCCGAGTCCAAGAAAAAATATTCTTTCTCGAAAATGAAGCGAGATTCTTTCTTGATAAAAGCACTAAGCCTTTTCGAAAGCAACGCTCCGTTCAACTCCGTTCTAACGATTGTCGTCTTTCGAATTGGTGTGACCCTGCTCTTTGCTGCTAGAAGATTGGCACCAAAAGTCCCATTTTCAAGCTGCTATCTTACATACGCACATGTACCATATGCCTGGTCTGATCCATCACTGAACATCACGAGGGCTGGGTTGCCAACAGCACCGACTGGTTTCACGCACCTTCTAAACGTGACCTTTTCCATGTTGAAAAGTTCAATGAAAAATCGCAACCACTCTTCTCTTAACGAGGCGGGGATTGGATCGTCCCAGGTCAGGTCTTTCGATTCTCCTATCCACAATTTTCTCATAAGTATCTTTGCCCTCACGGTGAATGGGGTTGCGAGTCCAAGTGGATCGTATATTCCGTTAATCTGCGACAACACCATCCGTTTCGTTAGTATGGGCGGAATAAGCGCTGGAACTTGTTCTCGAGTGAGATTTGGTCCACTTCGTAGTTTCTTAATCTTTGGGGTAAAGTTAAGTTGCGTTTTGAAACAAAATTCGTCCCTATTTGAATCCCAGCGTACACCAAGAACTTTCTGTTCATCCCCTTCAGAGCATGCTGTCCCAGTATTTTGTATCTGCTTCTCGCATACCGACTTGCTTCCCAGTGATCTATTTGCGCTGTCATCGTTCACATTCTCTGATTTATAGATCCAATGCTTGATTTGGAATCCACCAACCTTGACCAAATCGTCAATTTGACCGGTTGTCTCTCGTGCTGTTACCATAGTCTCCACGCTATCTGCAATATCGTCAACGTAAGTGTTGTTGAGGATGGTATCTGATGCATTCGGAAGATCATCTTTTTGCATTTCCGCTGTTTTGCGTAGAGCGACTGTGGCGATATTTCCCGCAGGTTTGTCACCGAACGATACGGACGTCATGACGTATGTACTTGTCCCACTATCCTGCGACACGTCGCGCCAAAGAAATCTATGAGTGTGCTGATCAAGAACTGATATCTTTATGGCGTGGTACATCTTCCGTATATCGCCGACAAATGCGACTGGGCCTTCTCTAAATCTCACGAGTATGCCGAGCAGGTTGTTCATAAGATCTGGTCCCTTAGCCCAGTAGTTATTTAGTGAATGTCCCTGAAACTTCGCTGACGAATTGAAGACTATTCGACAAGGCGTGGATGTGGATTCTGGTTTAAGCACCTCGTGGTGGCTTAGGTAATATACTGGGCCGTCATAGTTTTCAATTTCTGCTTGTGTGAGTTTCCTTGCAACACCTCGCTGTACCATATCCTGAATCTGCTCCTTGTACGTTTCCAGAAGCGGTTTGTTCTTCTGCAACCTCTTTTCTGTAGACCCAAGCATTATCAAAGCTGCTTCTTTGTTGTTTGGCAGATCATCCGGGCTCCTAATCCAAGGGTATCGCGCAACCCAATGATCGCCTTCATGTGTCAATCCTTCCTCAATCAAATTTAATTCCCGCTCCTCCTTCAATGTGAAGCTTTTCCCACCAATTGGGCACCGTCCGCAGCGACAACTTCCACATCTCGGGGAACATTCAACGCCTAGAGATTCAGTATCGAAAAAATTTTCAATGTTTATCCTCGCAACATGGTGAACTGTAGCATGCTGGATAAGCTTAAGCGTGTTCTCTGCCATACTGGTGTGAGACCCACCCAGACAACGACCGAATCGGTTTTTCAACAGAAGTAAATGCCCAGAAGATTGCTCCCGCTCAGGATGATAACCTGCATACTCATAACCAATCAACACATCTATTTCCCCATTTGGTCGCTGAATCTCCTGCTTGTTTATGTTTTGGAACAGATGCATCACGCCGTTGAGGTTAATTCCCTCCATAGGGGAGGATATCCGATCAATTCCATAAACGCGGAAGTTGACAGTCTCCCCTGATTCATCGATTAAGGGAAGTTTGTATACTGATGATCTCATCTCTTCCTTGACACCGCCAACTTTGACAACCGACAGCCTAATTTCCTCTCCATCCAAACTTAGCTCACGTGCTTTGGCAAAGGTGATCAGACTAATGGTTGCACCACCGTCCCACAGCACATTTAAAGGAGCAGCATTGACAGCTGATTTTATTTTCATCACCTGCAGCAAACAAGTTCCCGATTCCTTTCCATCTGCGTCAGAATTTGGCCGGGAAAAATATGGTATATGGAATGCAACCCCTTGAACGTGGGCTACGTGTAAGGAATCATGGTGATATTTTGAACAATCATCACTGTTGCATTTCTTGCGTTGTCTGCAGTCAATAGAGCGGTGACCAATCTTGAGGCATGACCAGCAAGCTCGCTTTTCCTTTAACAACTGGACTTTCCCTTCAGGCGCCATCTCTTGATATACTCTACAATCGGCCGTATTATGCGTGCTCGAGCTGTGAACTAAGCACCTGGTCGTCTTTGTAGCTTCTTTGTCTTCAATAAACTTTCCATCACGGTCAATCATGTGGACACGACCTTTGCGAGCATGATCCCCTCCAGTCCTCAGCTCTGATAACTCGTATTCTATAATCTTTCTTTGTTCTTGAAGGAATTGGAGAAGATACGGGAACTTATTTTTCTGTTCTACTTTGCTGGTTGATCTGTTGACTTCTCTAGACCATTCCCGCTTAATGTCACGAGGCAATCGTTCTTCGATTAAACTGACTGTTCCACTATTGGATATTTCAGATTCCATATTGATTCTGGCTAGATCTTGATAGCCTTTCTCAACCGTATTTATAAGCTCTAGAAATGATTGATCATCTCCTTCCTGTAAGTGCTTTATATTCTTAATATCATATACGACAACATCGACTAATTTTGATGGCAGACCATATTTCTCATCTAGTCGCTTCCACATTTTCGTTACATCATCATCTAAGTTGTAGATGGCATCAAATGCTTCACCTTCGAGACATGATTTGAGGACATATGCAACTTTTCCAGATTCCAACTCTGGTAGGATTTGTTTTTCAAAATCTGATCGAAAACGAGGGTAGTCTCGAATATTTCCACTGAATTGGGGTAATTTCATTCTTTCTAGTTTCATTGTGCTTCCTCTCATTGCATTACCTTTGGTATCACTTTTCCGTTGAATAACGTCGCCGATTTTTTTAGATATTTGCGAATAAATCTTTTGGAGACTCGTGAACCAAGCTATCTCATCACCAGCTGTCTCAGCATCAAGTAGCAGAACATATTCACCATTAACCCTTTTACACTCTTCAAGTTGTCTTTTTAGCTCAGTTCTTGCCGTTTCAAGCATTGATGCTGCCGGATTGGGTTTGTCTATCTCTGCAGCTAATGCCTCTTCTAGATTTTCCACCTCTTGTCTAAATGCGATTTCTTCAACTTTGCGGGCTTGTTCAGCTCGAAAAATAGCTTTATCGCCCTCTTTCTTACGAATTTGATCTTCTTTCTCTTTAGAAATTTGTTCTTGTTGCCGTTCGATTTCCCTTTGATCCTCTTCTACGGTCTCAAAGTATGCCAACTTTTGCCGTAACACGTCATCATAAACTTTATCCATTTCATCAATCCATCCATCCTCTTGCTCAACATCATAAGTCGTCTTCGAATTTTCCAGCGATTCTATATACCCTTCGTGCTTCCGTTGGACGTCATCCCAGAGCTGCTTCAAATCTTTAAATCTACTCTCGATTAATGCAGCCGTATCTTTAGAGTTAATAGAGTCGACTAATTTCTTGACGTTCCGATTAAATACGCGTTTAGCCGAAGTTCGAGCCAATTTAGCCTCTGCTACCTCCAGAACCATGACTGTGCGCCAATTTTTGAACGGAATCACTTGAAATATTTTTCGTCAACTGGAAGCACAGACCGGAAGTCACTCGAAAATTCGCCGGATATCACTCACATGTTTACTAAAATTCCAAGTGTATATAGTTCGTTTAATATATTTCTTTAAAATGGTTTCAAACGTTGTTTACTCACTTTCTTGCTACTTTGATACAAGGACTTTGAATTTCCAGTGTTCGAAATGTTTCGTCAATTTAAATGAGGCACACAATATCGTAAACAGTATCGTAATAAGGTTTCGAACCTACGAACAAAATATGAATTTACATAAATAATTACCCCTAATCCCACATTACAACAGGCCAAATGACGCATTATTTAACGTACTTACACTATGGGCTCTCATAAGTCCAAGTCATGTATATATGTCTCGCCGGAGACAGCTTCCACAGTTCTCAACGGAGAATAAACCAGTCCAAACAGTTCTCAACGGAGATATAAATTTCAACCTACAAGCTAGCATGCATACCAAAACTAATTAATTATTCTAATGTTTTCTTTTGGCGGGAAAATCTATTCCCAGTCCCAAGTTCGCAATTACAAACATATCTGATCAAAATATACCAATGGCGTCAGCGAGTCATAGTAATATGGCGCAAACGCGTCCAAATTTTTTTCATATTGACTCTTTGACGTCATTTTGCTAATATGAATGTGAAAAGTCCATATTTGGTTATAGCCATTGAGTTGATATGACAATTTCACAGTTGGCTGTTAGCCAATCAAATATCAGGATTTTTTTAAAATAAATAATAATTTTAAATAACCATAACATCGAACGTCTAAAAACAATGAGTTAGGGAAAATACATTGTTGCAATATTTACGGAATTGTTCTGTATTGTATTTGTACACTGCATGGTACTATTCGTTGGTAATCTTATTTCAATCAAAAATGTGTTTCTCACGTTTGCATTATTTACCAACAGGTATTTTGGTGGACTACGCTTGTTACAAGCGACGTGCAAGAAATTTTATCAATATTGTTCAGAGCAAGGGTAATTACTCAAATCTGTTCTTTGATTTTATTTCTAGTACTCAATACACTGCACTCAATTGAACTTCAAAGGTATTGTCACATGTGTTGTAACTGACTCGTAGCTAGAAATGAATGAAATTGATAATTAGTCACAAACACTATAGTGTTTGCGGCAACTTTTATAAATGTATGTCACCATTACGAGTGCTTGCAGTAACTGCATGATTTGCATCCTACTTTATTATTTTATTCTGTCTAACGCCAGGCGATTTTACTCGTCTAGAGCATATGAATTGATTAATTTCATAAAGTGTTTAAGACATTCGAGTCCGGGTTGTATTGAGTATACAATCACAGAATCACTCGACTTCGATACCTGTGTACATTCAATATTCAATCACGGAATCACTTTGGTTCACTTCTATATCCCCGCATTTACGGAAGAGAAAATGAACTGATACTCCGGTACAGCACGCCCGCTCATGTTGTAACCATTACAAAAAAGACTACATTTTCTGCTTTTAGCATTGCCTTAGCCAAAAGAAACTTTACACTCAAGTATGACACAAATATTCCCCGTCAGGTGGTAAGTTGGGAATATCGTAAATTGCACGATGGCTCTCTGTAGACCACTTATAGTACACTACAGTGCACGTGGAGTTATTGCATGCACAGAATCTGGTATAATAATTTTTTAATTACTATTCTTTTCACAGGGATTGGCTGGAAGCAGGTACAGTGCATACAAAAAAATCACATTACGATCTTTTTTATATTAACATCGTCGTATATAGTATAATTATGCTAAAATTATTTCTTTTGTTTAATTAAAGTGCTATTGTAACAGCGACTTTGAGGTGTCTCATGGAATTTTTCAATTTAAATGAACTGGTACGTGAAACTTTTTGCACTCATCCTTAGTAGAATTCGTAGTTTTTTTTATTAGGCCTACCTTTTTTAACTCACTTGTATTATAAAGGATCTTGAAAAGCCAATTCAACCTCGATTTATATTGAATGTTGAGAAAGATGAACTATTCATTAACGCTGGATTACAGGATCGAGTAATTCAGGTATGTTGTGTTGTTGACTATTATGGAATAATACTATTAATAACAATCAAGATATGCTCTGAATACTCGGCCAAAGTTTTTGTTGCATCTTTTTGTTCATGTTTATGCAGATTTGTGCATGGCCATGGTGAAACAATGAATTTTTGGCATAATGACTAATGAGCAATCGCCGAATAAGTCAGCCTGATGTTAAAACATTATCATGCATGCAAGGATTTGTGCAGGGTGTAAAACCATATAGCTCATTATAAACACTTTGAAGTTAGTTTGCCGAGATTCCAGGCCATCATGTAGTAACTAAATTGCCTTGACTTTGGGCTTATACTGTACGTTTTCATGCAATCCTGGATATAGAGTCTTTCGTTTTTTCTCCCAATATTTTCAGTTTAAACGTACACAAATTCTCTTAACCTAAACTGTTAATATATCGCTTTGTCCCTTTTGTGAAAAAGGATAATGACCATTTACATATATTAAGCGGCGCCGGTATTGCATGCGAAAAGCAGCACCGTGCTAAACCGGCCGCTGCATGAGAAGAACGGCCTGAATATATATTCACTTCCCCACGCATGAATATAGGTTCGCAACGGACGGTATATAGTAACGGTTATTTTCCCGAAGCATTGCTATTTTTATTTCCCGTGAAACACGAAATGGCGATTTTATTTTTCTCGAATCGTGATTACTTAATTGATTCTTGCATGAAATGCATGTGAATTCCTTTATTTACTTTGCGCAAAACGAGATTTAAACAATATACCTATGCAGTTCTGATTTTGGTTTACAAAATTTCTTAACATTCTTAATTAATTTCATGTCAGGTTTACGAAGGTCTTGTTTATATGGACTTTCACAAAGATTTTATTGAGAAGCAAGGATACGGTAAAGATTAAAGAATTAATATTTTTTCGTCATGCGTGTCATAATATTAAGTCATGCGTATGATTTCAACAAATAATAACGTGCAGCCTAGCTGCCATCTTGAAATTAAACTCGATTACACTCGATGTACAGTAAGCTTTGCCTTACTTTTCGTTATAAGCCTCCCTAAAAATTGATATTTTAAGCTTTTAAAAATTTCAATCCAATTGAGTAGCAACGCAGCATTTTTAGAAGTCTTCTGCTAGATTCAGTCAACGGGGATAAGTTTTATTACAGTGCATATGAAATTGTTTATAGGAAAACGTCTTGTCATATAGCAAGCTAGGTTAATATATGAAAATTTGGAATTACCCAGTATATTCTTCTCTACAGGAAACTACATCCATTTATCTGTTGATCATATGCCAAAATTATGGCTAGCTTATGTCACGGATCCTAGTGACTCAGGTTAGAATAAACAGTTCTTTTTATCTTGCTCCATATATCTTGGACCATACTGCTCGAAGATAAGTTTGTTATTGTAGTACAGGTATGTGTGCATGAAGACATGCATGTGTGAGCATGTCTTCCAATTCCAAGTGTCCCACTTTCTAGACAAAAAACAATGGAAAAATATTATCCTAAAACGTAGTGCCCCCCCCCCAAATTTACATTGCTGCCTACGCCCTAAAATTATCGAGCTAGTGCCAAGGGCAGCCTAGTTCCCGCCCTTCGCTTCCGCGATGCTAGTTGCTCGGGAGAGCCTGGGACTAGACTATGTCGAGGGCGTATTGGCCATTTCATGCATTTTGAGGACTAAGATTTTTCAGAATAGAGCGAGTTATAAGATGTAAATTTGTATATTTGCGATTGATGCTTATTCAGTTTATCTTTTTAATGAAATGTAAAGCTCTTTGGGAGCCGAAACCCATTCTGCCCCCAACCCCTCCCTTGTATAATTCGGGAACGAAACACGTTCCTGTATAGTTTCGTGATCATGACGACCCAGTAGATGAAGAGTTAATACTGTAAGTGCAAAACTGAAATGAATAGCTTTGTAGAGCTTATACAGTATTTTAAGTCTGACATTTGTATTGAATTAAAACTAAATTCTGCGTCTAATTTTCACAATAGGAAAAATTCACAGCAATGTTAGACAGAGATGGAATCAAGGTAATAGCGATTTGATGGTTTTCGCAATTCTTATGTATATGCTTGCATGATGTATAATTTTATGTGCTGTTTTTAATTTATTTTTTGCTCTGTATTTATATAACTATTCATTTAACATAAATTTGTGGGGATGTTATATGATAAGGATTTTTTATATCACATGCAACTTCACAAGACATGCTGTGCCGTTATAATTGATCACAAAAACACTGTTCTTCATGGAAAGTATCATTACTCATTAGCCAACAAAACATTTAGTTTTTTTATGACTTTGGAGTATCAAATGCGATTTTAAATCTTACCAGGAATGGATCCAGTAATTAAGGTGACAATACGACGAAGCGAAGCCTGTATTGTTCAACAAGTGAAAATAGACGTTCCAAAATAATCGCTACAACACGTTTTTTATTCTTGTTTTTTTTTCAATCCTGGGTTTGAGTTCCCGTCTCCGGTAATGAATGATTGTATCGATCATTACCTTCCTCTTATCGCGGGGACTTTGATTTCCTTAGCTTACAAAGACTGTCTATAAGCATATTGTCTTGTGTATCAACCTTGATATTTACTTTTCAGGTGATAAAGAAGTCGTTGCAGCCATGAAGGAATTTGGTGATTACACCGATCAAGCGAGGTTGGTCAAATCGAGCCCGTCATGCAGTATTCATCTATATGATTCATTATACATATACTTATATATCCAGGTAGTGCACTTTTCACAGCGCCGCGTGATTTCAAAACGGTGTATCAGTGGTCAGCGAATACTCCAAATAACTAGCATATTTAACGTTTAGTCGGTCTTACATGTGTATAATGCATATTATGCAATTCATGAATTGATATAATTTAAACTTTTTCACATATTTAGGGATGCTCTTGAGAAGATGGATATAACACGGTAATGCACCTATACAACAAAATATACTTATTAATAATAAAAAAATGTTTTTAGATATAACAGATACAGAATAAGCATTTGGTAAAGAAACATATGGTTTCAATTTGTCACACGTGCTCTAAAAATTGTGAATCCGCCATGTTAAATTTGACCACGACTACACCCTTTCCTTGCGAAACTACAACCGAATTCCTTGCGAAAGAAGTCGTGCTAAAAATCTCTAAAATTCACCAATTTGACGAGATCGTAGTTATTCATAATCACCCAGGCACGGAGAAACCTAATTCTAATGACACATGTTCTGTAAATTCGTACTATACCTAATTTTATCTCCTAATTTAAATGTGTACACAATGTGCAACCACATTTTTTAATATGTCTGAATGAACTGAATCAACTGTATATACGTTTAAAGTTTTACAGGCAGTTTAATGATGTTTTCGTATTTATAACGGTATTTTCATTTATATTATACAGCCTTGCAGACATTATGAACAAGAATTTTGATCTAAGAAGGTATCTCTATATTCCCCTTTTTCCTTTTAATTGCTAATTCAGAGTCCCAACAGCATGTTATTTGATTCTGATTTTTGCAGGAAAATCTACGGTGATGCTGCTTTGGGAGAATCTAACCTGCGAATGATAGAAATTGCTCGTCAGGTAAATGCTACAATAACGATAGTAACTTTGTATGATATTTGGTGAGCATAAAAGGTCACTATATGGATTAGCGTACTCGACTAAAAACTAAAACATCCGTAGAATCCAAATTTCAGTATATATCTGGGGCCGGTTGTATAAAACTCTTAATCACTTTTTTTATCACTATTTCGTAGTTAAATAGTGATTACACTCTCAAATAGGCACTTCTTATTGGATGACGTTTGCACTTAATCATAGTTAACTTTAATCATTTTTTTATACAACCAGCCCCAGGCCATCTGGGTCCAGGATTCCAGGACAGGATGCATGGTTATATTTTCCACGTGAATAAAAATGGCGGCCGTTTTAAGAACATTTTATGCATTAGATCGATTATTTGAGAGGCATAGGCTGTGTTTATGAAAATGGAGGATTTTCTTCCATCTTCGTAAACCATGCAATT
Organism: Paramuricea clavata; assembly: GCA_902702795.2. Lineage (NCBI taxonomy): Eukaryota > Metazoa > Cnidaria > Anthozoa > Malacalcyonacea > Plexauridae > Paramuricea > Paramuricea clavata. Next base: position 23,621 of record CACRXK020003944.1, on the reverse strand, counting down.
AAGGACTCTTCACGTGCTTTAGTTGGTCCTTCACGTGCACACGTAAAAACGCACAAGTTGTAACAAACCTGCAGCATGGGATTTGTAGCAATGTTGTTCCAACAACTTGTCATCAGAATGTGTTCGCACTGCTTGTTCCCAGCTTGTTGACAACTTGCTATAAGGTTATTGAGCTCAACAGGCTTGTTACATTAAGTTGCTCCAACAACGTGTTGACACAAGTTGTGACAATTACCTTGTAGCAACTTGTAATAACAGATTTTTACATGTGTATATATAGGACCCTACCGTATACGTGCTTTAATAATTGACCTAACTGAACATGTAATGTATACCTATAACTGAACATTTTAAAATATAACACTTTTTCGTATAATAGGAACAGTTTAATTACCTTCCACAAATCTATTGGTTTAATTTGGAATAATCGCCATTTATTAAATATAGTTTAAATAAAAAGAATTTTTCGTCCAAATACTGTTTCGCTGCGCTCACTTTGTAGTATCCTCTATATATGTATGTAAACATATTAAACAGTAAATATGAGCTGTGTGCGTTCACCATTTGGGTTTATTTTTCCCAATCAATTTCCCCTTAGTCTGGATCAGCTGTAAAATTTCCTGGGAGTGGAGGAGCTGTAATTGGCTTATGTCTTGATGAACAACATAAGGTATTGTAATTTCATTGTTTTGAACTTTAAGTTAAATTTCTTAGTGTGCGGGACTAGGTTTATATTTAATTATATTTCTAAAGCACTGAGTACGTGGACAAATATTTGACTTGTTGGGATATATTCCTTAGCAAACGCTCGGTTATCAGCTAGTTTTTGCGGCATACTTTGAACGTGCATGACCGCGTAGTAAGCCAACGGTAAAAGTGTTTCGAGTTTATTGAGTGCATGACTTAAAAGCTTATTATTACTTTTCAATTATATGAGTAATACAGGGGGGGGGGGGTTGGTGTAACAAAAAGGGCAAAACACAAAACTAGTTATCCCAGTCTTACCTTCTTCTAGAGGCACTTTCTAAACGAGGGTCGATTTAATATCTGTTTAATTAAGATGATCTAGTAAGAAAGAACTGTTACAATTGTAATAAGTGTTACACTGTAAAAAACAGATTGGTTAAAATAACCAATTTGGATTGTTGTCTCGGGTGCACTTATTTGACCAATATTTTATTGGTTAAAACAACGGCAAAAATTGTGTTATTTTAACGTTGTTTTGAGCAAATTATATTGGTCGAAAGAAAATGCATCTGAGACAACCAATTCAACACCAGTTTGTTTCATATGTGAAATATACTGAATCTATATGACGTCATAGGCAAGGTAATTAATCATCTAAAACCAAAATGAATTAGAGATAAGAGTAAGCGTGTGAACAAAAGCATTTGAATTTTGCACCATAAATTAAACCATCTTCCTATCTAAAAAAATATAGGATGACCTTAAGAAGGCGTTCCAGGCTGAAGGATTCGTGTTTTGTGATATTATTCCATATCCTGAAAGTTGATGTGCTAAAAAACTTTTCCTCCAGCGTCACTGAAAGTCAAGGTATAATTGTCATCCTACAACCTTGAAGACAACCGAAGACTGAGGACTAGTCAATTCGCTGCCCTCAGACGATGATGATCTATACCCTTTTGGCCTCTCTCATGCACACATCAGGGGAGCATTTGAAATTATTCGATATATTGAAAAGATTCTATTTCTACAATCAACTTTGCCACATTGATAATTGTATAAGGTGGCTCGATACAGTTTTCAAAACTTCAGGTTGTAATAGTTTGAAAGTTTTGAACGTCGTATTTTTAGGTTTTATGCCAGCAGGTATCATGATGTTCATCTATTTTGACGTTTCTTCTCTCAATTTATGTCAGTGTTGGTAACACATAGTTCGTTGCTATGCAACACATGAGTACGAACTTCACTCTAAAATAGCTTATTGCTAATTTGTGCTGTCGGAAGAGAGGCACGGTGATCCCCAATTTTTTTCGAGGACTATGTTACTTACAACATGGACTAACAATAGCAAAATATTAAAAAACTCTGTAATGCCATTTTTTTGGCAGTAAAATAATACAGTGTGCAAAATTTCAACATAGGTCACCGCACGAAATAATGAAATATTTATCATTTATAGACCGGGAGGCGAGGGGGATTCGGCGGAATATTATATTACCCAAAGTGATGATATTTCCAGAGAGGCTTTGCCCCGAGGGAAATATCATCACTGATGTTAATATTTCGACGAATCCCCCGAGCGGAGGGTCTATAAATGATATATTATACCGAAAGTTAAAGAACCCACCAAGTTCACAACAAACATTAAAACTTGAAGCGAATACAATTTTTAATTTCTTATGCATACGTTAGTTTTTGACGTTTTCTCTTTAAAATATTTGAGCATGTATCCTTTGGATCATTGAAGGTAACATACGTCTTTAAAATTTTTGGTTAACTTAAATCAATAAATTAATCTTCTGTATGAAATTACAAACAACAGCTCGCGAACGCCATAATTGTTTCGGAACGTGGTGTCCACGCGTGAGCGTGAGATACTATAATATCCCACGGTGAGTATCTCACGCTGCATTGCGAAATCATGAATTTGAGTGAAATACCGTAAAAATCACATTATCACGTGGTACAAATGTTGTCTTTTGATTGGACAATTTGAATTTGAGGTATAATATTTAACAATTATTCGCCGAAGGCGAGGTGATTATCGGGGAATATTTACCGAGACGAAGTCGAGGTGAATATTCCCCGATGATCACCGACCTGAGACGAATAATTGTTTTAGTATTTTTACTCAAGTCTTTTGTGTTTTTTGGGACTGAATTTACTTAATTTCGCTTATTTCTTTATCAGTAACTTCCACACAACGGCTAGCCGCCATTTTGCAAATTTCGGGTTTTTTATGTTTACCTGTAGGTGAATATTTAACAATTATTCGCCGAAGGCGAGGTGATTATCGGTGAATAAAAACCGAGACGAAGTCGAGGTTTTTATTCACGATAATCACCGAGCCTGAGGTGAATAATTGTTTTAGTATAATTTCATAGGTGATTATTTGGAAAAAAATAAGAAAATACACATTTCTTCGTCATTTAATTGACAAAAAGGCTTCGGCCGCCATTTTGAAAATCGCTTAGGTGATTATCGCGTAATAATCACCTCAACGGCAACCAATCAGCGTGGAGAATTTTCAATAATCACCTATGTAATTATACTAAAACAGCTTAATACGTCAAATTTGACCGATTCACTTGTAGGGTTTGTTATATTCACTTGTGCAAAATACTAAAGCACAATGTTTGTCAAAATTTGGCATTTCTAATGACGTCAGGAATTGACGTGCAATGCGTAATGAGTGAACACGTACATTGGTGCGAAGTGACGTGAGCAATTCGTCACGTCAGGTCATATATATGTAAGTCATTCCGTTAATATTCCAGGAGACACGAATGCATGGCCACGCGATTTGTTCATATAGCATAACGTTTTGTTTTTGCGATTCGTGTATAACGGTTTGTGTGTATTAATATATCGAGCCACCTTAAACGTACGAAGAGAGAAATTAGATTTGGAGTTCAACATTTATGTGAAGTTTCAAAAAATGTATCAATGACAATAGAAATACATTTGTGTGGGTTAATAGTAACTTAAAATTAATATAATTACGAAATATCACAGTTTTCCTCTTATTGATTGATATGGCAAATTTGGTTTTAGAACAGAATTGTCCCGCAGGTGCGAGAAAGCAGTAATAAATATGGACGTCCTTTGGGCAGCGAATTCTCTGGAATAAACATGAGTAGATCATTTCCGAATTAATATCAGGATTGTGGGTATCTATACTCGATATAACTAATTGTAGAAGGATTTGGAAGATGGAAATTTCGAATGTGAATTTTATACATTTATTTAGAGGCAGGAATCGAACATGCGGTCCTGCGATTCCGGTGCAGCCCGGCACCTGAGCTACAGAGATCAGCATAACCTGGCAAAATCGATTGTCTTGTACAGCACTTGTACTACTATACAATACAAAGAAGCACAAATTTAATGTTAAAAAACAATGTATGTCTACACTCGCGTGGTACATCTATTGACATATGTTGAAAACGTAATACAATAGGGGACCCCCCCCCCCCCTGAAAGCCTGTAAATTATTATAATGATACTGAATAACTGGAACAAAATGTAACCACAATTTTTCAACCGTGAAAGCATTGGTTGATTATAATTCAAGTTATGTATTGCATGAAATTTAAAAAAAAAAGTTTAAAGAATTATATTGCCAGGAGCAAAAAAGGTCATGGTAATTAATATGTGTCTAATATGTGTGCAACCTGAATCGTCCACCACTGACGTAATATTAGCAGCAGTTTAATATGGCTAACAACGCTAAAAGTTGTAGATAATGCAAAAGACCTTGGCGTAAACATTACTTCTAAATTATCGTGGAGTTTGCATGTAAATCAATGTTTTTTTTAAACGATCTGTAGGACCGAAAAATCATCAACTGTTTTCCAAACTCTACAAAAGCCTTGTGCGTCCCATCTTAGAGTATTGTTCTCCAGTCTGGTCCCCTCACGTGAAGAAGGACATTAATGCACTGGAAAAGGTGCAGAGAAGAGCATCCAGGTGCGCCTTAAGAAGTAAAGGAGGACATGAAATGTCTTACGAAGAACGTTCTTCTATTTCGTTCTTCTAATGAAGAACGAAATTCTTCAGTGGCCTACTCTAGAAAAGAGAAGGGAATTTCTATAATTACAAGACAGTACACGGAATAAATGGTTTAGAACCATCCAAGTATTTCACATTTGCTAGCGATTACAGGCATTTAAGATCAAACCATTGCTATAAACTGAAGACAGTATTAGTTCCTATTAGACAGTATTAGTTCCTACGTATAGTTCCTATTTGGAATAGCCTGCCAGATCGAACATGTTGCAGAGGCAGAAAGTTTAATAGCGTTCAAAGGAAGATTAAGAACATACTTAATGGATTAGATATACCAAGTGACTATACTTTTATATATAGATTCTATTTTTCTCCCGTATGTAATTGTTAATTTTGGAGATAACTTAGGGATAACCTCATCTCCATTTCACATGGTTATTATGTATGGGAATAAATTATTATTATTATTATGGCTGTTCGCAATTATCACAGACAGTGTTTCCATTTTTAAAATCGAAATCTCGTTCAAATGTCTCTCAACAAGCCTTCCAAACCAGTATATACTGATAATATCGGTACAATTTTCACCTTTTTAGAGATATCTTTGACGAGAAACTTGTAGTCTGCCATCTTGTTTTTATATGGGTTTTGATGACGTCAAAAAAGGGGTATTCCTGTTAGAATTACTATAAGGAGTTTTTTTTGACATATTGTGAATCAATTGTAAATTGAAAAAGACCTAAAAAATTGATTTTCATGTCCATTATGAAACTGTGGTTGGCAAAATAAAACTTTCTCTGTACCTCCAGTTGTGACATGCATGCATATTGAACTATGAACCAAGATTGGCAGACGTACAAGCTGTTTTTGGTTGAAATATTTTGAGAACCAATAGGCAATAATTATAAATTATGATATAAATGTTACATTAAGTTGTAAAGGCCCCCATATGTAACTTTAATTCTTTCAAATTTTTGTATAGGCCCTATCAACAGCAAAACGCGGCTGCAATTTCAGGCTTCTCACAGGGGCGGCGGAACGGGGGGGGGGCAATGGCAAGTGAAAAAAGTGCCCTTTTTCTGGGCTAAAGTGCCCCATAAAAAGTATTTTTTGAATGAATGCCCTCTTTTGCTGGAAAGAAAGTGCCCTTTTTGCAGTAGTATAAAAGACTCTGTAAAGGCCATTTCCAACGTTATAAAGACTCCATATTTTCAAAAATTTTCGTTCGGCTTGTGAACGACATTAAATTGTTTGATTTTGGTCATATACAAAAGTGCTCCTTTTGGCCAATGCCCTTCCACTAGCTTTCGAAATGTTTCCGTGGCCTCTGGTTACTCATGTACATCTTCCACAATACTGTGGGGAGTGTGTTAGCTACATGTCCACTTATTGTCAATTGCAATTCAGGCTCTTCTAAAGAGAAATTGCACGTTTTCCAATAAAAGCCGGCACCCTGTGAATTTCACTGCCTATAATTTTCAGAGTGTTGTTTTAGATTCATTCAAATTCGATGAAAAATTGGAAAGGGGGTGAAAATGTACAGTTCTAAATCCATTTGTGCCAAGTGCTAAAGCCACATATCATCGATCATCAGCAGACAGTGTTGCGTATCTTTCCCGCATCCATACTCAACCCCCCCCCCCCCTTCCCAAAAAAAATTGTTCATGAGTAATTTCAGATAAATTTAGAGATGACTTGAGCTGATTTTCAGGTAAATTATAGCATAGGAGCAATAACAGGTAAATGACTAAATGTGACGAAGGCTGATTTACACTACACAACTTTTGCCTAAACCTGTTGCATGTAACTTCAGTTGTACTGTGTAGATCAAGCACACAACTAGCCAGCGTGAGTTGTGTGCTTGATTTACACAGTACAACTCAAGTTGTAAGCAAGATTGCATGTGACATTTTTAGGTAAACATTGTGTAGTGTTCCATGTGAGCAATCTTCATGAAGCTGAAAGGTTTGGATATGACAAAATCTCGAAAACAACTCTCCAATATGGCTGGAAATGCCATTTCTGAGGATCTAAAGTTTTCCTGAAGCCCCCGGTGGGCTCTACCTTTTGCACCTCAGAGCTGCCTAGTTCTCTAAACAGTCTCCTACTCCACATTCTATTGGGAAGCCTGAGAACCTCTAGGGGGAGGTGGGAAGCAAGCATAGTACAATGAACTCTGCACACAAACATATAGACTTGATAGATAGAGTACTATGACTTGGAAATACTAAACCATAGCAAAATGACTTTCCCATGTCGGTAGTGCATTGCCCAGGCAACTACCAAAATGCTTAGCTACATGTTTGTATTGCAAGGACTATGGTTGTCATGACAGTTGCACCAACAAAGGGTGATATTTTAATGGGCTCCTTGGTAGACCAGACAACCACAAGATTAAATACTTAATTTAATATCATTAATATATATGTATGTTGTGATATTGATCTTGCATAACGTCTCTAAACAGCTACAAACATATTTTAAAATGACATGAAGTCCAATAAATATGTCTGACTATGAGCAAATGTCCAAGCTGAAATGTTTGGTAAGCAGAGCAATATTTGACAAAGTTCTTAAATTCTTGATAAACTAAAACATTGATTCTTATGCCAGCGAACAAGCGTGAGCTAAATATTAAAAACAAGCTATTCAATAACAATTTGAAAGCAATTATATGTACAGTACAAAACTACAAATAACATTGACTTCACAATATTTCTGATCCAACCAAATAGTTCACCGTAATGTCTGAATATCCTTCTTCAATGAGTTGCATTATAAATAAGGACTGCCAGCACAACAAAGGCGACAAATAACGCGGGTACGGCGTATTTCAATCCAAGTTGTTGTCCTAGCAAATTATCTCTCCTTCTTTCACGTTTATCCCTCTTTGATTCCTTCGTAGGTTTACCCTTTAGTTGTCTCATCTTTACAGGAGATTGTTTTGATTTACACAAACGAAGTAAACAGTGCCAAACTAACTTTGCGATCAGAAGTATAGCAGGTTTATTTATCTTTATGTTGCTTCTTTATTTATAAAAAAAATTACACTGTAAATACCAGTAATACACGTACAACATCAACATTGGTCGACATTTTCTTTTGACGACAAATTCCGAGAGTTTCCGATGCGAACATATAACTTCACGGGGGTGGGTTTTACCTGCGCTCGCTAACCTGAAGTTCAGGTCCTAATCTGTGATTAGGGCCTGAACTTCAGGTTAGCAAGTGGCTGGTTGTTTGATTCGTTTTAATTTAATTAATGATCTTAAAAACTGGCGACCATCTTGAAAACCTCCCATAGAAATATTAGACCATTATTAGACATAATTGTCTATTATTTCTATGGTCCATCCACTTTACTTTTCCACCGCGACTGTAAATTCAGGGCTGGCGCTAAGGGGGGGGGGGGGGTTATAACACCCTCTCCAGTCATCAGGTAGTCGGTAAAATATCGAATCTCAGTCGAAAAACATGGATTAGGATGGGAAGGAAAAAAATTCGCAGCACATAAAATTCGTCAAATTATTTTGTCGGACATATTAACTGACAAATGTGAATTCCCTACTCACCAAAGGGGTGTGGCCCCAAGGGTGGGTAGTAGCGAAGTAGTTGTAGTTCGCTACTGTAGCGAACTACAATTTTCAAGTAGCCAGTAGTTTTTGACTACTTTTTTAAAACAGTAGTTGTAGTTATAGCGAACTACATTTTGCCTAAAGGTAGCCAAGTAGTTGACTACATTTCAAACAGCGAATCGCTATTCGCTACTTTTTAAAATTGTTAGCAACTTGATAGAATAGCATGATATTGAGACACGGTTTGTTTAAAATCAATACTCAATAGTCAATTTGCACTCCTGAACACTGTAGTGCTTACAAAAATGTTGCTTTGTGTTTACTGTTGCTACTCGTAAGTCGATTTGTTATAGATTACATTACAGCTTGAGTTAGTACTTAGTAGATGCTCCAAATATAGTAAAACTAAAAAATATAGTGTAGCAAAATAGCGAAATAGTTCGCTACATATTTTAAGCAGTAGATGTAGTCAGAAGCGAACTACCTTTCTTCAAAAGTAGCAGTAGTTGTAGCCGACTACATATTTTTGAAGTAGCTGTAGTTATAGCGAACTACAACAATTTTGTAGTCAACCCATGCACCCTTGGTGGGCCCCATGTGCCAGAGTTCCTCAGCCATATCCAGAATACGGGTATCATTACTTCGGCAAATACATATACACCCCCTGCATGCTTAAACCACATATAGATGTGAAAGAGAGAGCATACTTAAAGCTAGCCGGACGTTAGACGCTGATGAAGAGATAAAAACAGTTCAGTGACACTTTCGTTGTCACTGGAGACCAGTGCTTCTTGAAGAAATATGTTGACCTCTAGCTTGAAGTGTCTTAAGATCAGCAAAGAGGAAAGGAAAACGTATATATAGGTTTTTGATTCTTCACCTAATCATGATTCAGTAGCGATTGATACACCGGGTGGAAAGCGTAATTTAAAAATCGTTGTATTGTTCACAACATCTTCAGAGCAATTAAACTTATTTACAAGCGTGTATTATTTATATATATATATATATATATATATATATATATATATATATATATATATATATATATATATATATATATATATATATATATATATATACTAATTATGATCTTAAAATTTTATTAATCGCTACACAGTGTTTCACGCTTTCAAAGCGATCTTCAGGCGATACTACTCTAAATAGTTTGCTTGCGCCATTGGCGCAAGGCGAATGGCGCAATGGCGAATGGCGCAAGCAAACTATTTAGAGTAGTATCGCCTGAAGATCGCTTTGAAAGCGTGAAACACTGTGTAGCGATTAATAAAATTTTAAGATCATAATTAGTATATTTTGCTCTATCAATTAAATTTGTTATTGAGCACTCTTTTTGTACAACGGACAACGATTTATTATTGTATATATATATATATATATATATATATATATATATATATATATATATATATATATATATATATATATATATATATATATATATATATATATATATATATATATATATATATATATATATATATATATATATATATATATTTCAAACGGTTACAGTATTCAAATAAGCGAATAAGAGGAAGGATGAAAAACAACCTGTCATTAGTAAATTAAAAATATAATGGTTTATAGTAATTAGAGATCTAGCAAAGCATTAGAATAGGTCAAGAGGAGTTGACCTAATGTTGGCATTTAAAGTAGGATTAAGCTTGGATATGAAAAGGCTTTCGCGAATAAGCAAATCTGCTTCAGAACTAGCAGTGGAAAGGATTTTAAAATCAGAGGGTGAAATTTGATGTTTAGTGGTATGGATATGAGTGAGTATGCCTGACATGGTTGAAGCAGAACGTTTCTTTCCAGTCAAAGGTGAAACACCCATGTGCTCAGAGATACGCGTGTGTATGTGTCGGTATATATATATATATATATATATATATATATATATATATATATATATATATACGCTTGTATATATGTTTAATTGCTCTGAAGATGTTGTGAACAATACAACGAAACGTTAGCCAATAAATTTTATATTTTGTTATGTCTTGTCTGAAAGTCATTTGCTGGGCTTTAATTTTCATTTTTAAATTAATCATGATTCCTTCACCTACTGTTTGTCTCTGCATGTTGCTGTGCCATTTGCCAGCATGAAGGAAGGCTAATTGAAAACTACTAATTTACTTGATTAATGCTAAATAATGTCTAATGATTTGTCTATTCTAATTCTGGAAAAAGAGGTTTGGGTTACTGAGAGTGGGATTGACAAAAACAAAAATGCGAATGGAAACCCATGCATATACCATTATAAGAATAGTTGTAGTTTGATATTTCAGAGTTTAAATAACTTCAAGGAAAGTTGCTATAAATGTCCTGGAACACTGTATTTCAATTCTGCCGTTTTCTTCAATGCATAGTCAATGACGCCATGTATATTTATATAAACTTCAAGTTATTTATAAAGAGGACTATTGAAAACAGAATATTGTGTTGTAATAGTCAACACATAGGTGGAACATATTGGGAGGGATTCAACTACCTGAAAGGTACAAGTAAAACCTCGACGTTTCGAGCGAAGTTAATTGGTTAGGAAGTTACTTACGCGGGCTTTACCTTTAAACTGCAGGTGAACTCAGAGGCCGCGGAACCGGGGGGCATTGGGGGCAGGTGTCCCCCCACTTTTTGTGCAAGGAGAAAATGTCCCCTTTCATGTGGAATAAAAGTGCCCTTTTTTCCAGCAATTTAAAGAGGATCGAATTATAAATGCCCCTTTTGAGCTAAGAAGTCTACAAATGCCCTGTCTTATTGTTATGCACGTAAACAAGACTGGATGAACTGGACTTAAGTAATTATTACTAAAGACTTTGTTATAAAAATTTTGAATGAAATTGCATTATTGGCAATTTTGAATGAAATTGCATTAATCAATAAAAAAAATTAAATTTGTGATTAATGTGTTCATGTTCAGTTTAGGACGCAGGGCTAGCTAGTAGAGAATACGAAAACATCCGAGGCTGAAAATTACATGCGTCCATGACCGACGACCCTGCTCCCTGCGACTGTTACGAGAAATATATAAATATCCCATTGTGCAATTTTAGTTATGATATAGCTGGTTCAGGCTCTGAGGCTCATTCTCATTTCAGAAATACCCAAACACTAACATCAGTAGAATAACACCAGGAAATACTGTTGTCTTCCCCTTTACAATTTGAGGTTTTTCAGATCTTTTACGATTTATCACATAATTTGATTTAGATCAGCTGTTGGATCTTAACTGTGGTTGGATCGAATTACCATGCTTAACAGCACTGCCAGCAGGGTATTGGGGAATTTCCCTAAAAATGTACATGACACACTACTATAAACACATCCCCGTCTTGTTGTAACGTCTTGTTGTAACGTAACCTCGAGATCGTACACACTATACATACCTACATCAACAGGTGAATTTGAAATATTTATTACTTTTCTATAAACTTAAATATCCTCTATTTTGTATCGCGAAAATAAGCTTTAAATCTCTATACAATTAAAATGCTCAAATGTCAATGAGTATTAAAAAATATGAACAATGAATACGTCGCATATTAACATCAGTAGATACATATTAAAACTGTACACTATTGTATGGCCATGGCATGGGCATGGCTCTTCTAGTCCAGATAATGTTTTGATACGTTCACTGCACGAATATAATATAGCTACAATGATACAATCTACGTTTTTATTAATACACAGGTCACAGTGTAAAATTTGAGACGTCGGCTAATTTTTATGCAAACGATAACTGAATGCATGTCTGTGAAATATGAACACTATTGTAGAGATTATATTCTATAAACATATTTATAAAATTACAACGATATAAATTTTACAGTCATTTGCATTGTTCAGTAAACTTCAGTCACCTGCTTAGGAACATAGTTTGCGTTTGCCCAGTGAAAGCTATCAAGATTTCGACTTTGTAGCATTTGCTTCAGTTGCTTGCTGGCTAGTTGTGGATATGAGAACATATTCTGCCCCTTCCATTGCCATTGGCGGTCCAATGTGTTTGCTACAACGCCGTTTGTGTAAACGGGATTGAGTTGCAAATTCGAAACAGGAAGTTGGTATCTAACTGGCAATGGTGTACAACTGATATCCGTAGTTGTTTTATAAAGCGACACGACGTTTGAGCTGTGACCAATACGGTACGACACATCTCCAGGATCAATCCACAATGCTAGTCCAAAACGGAACGCCAAAAGGAAAATGTCTTTCGATATTTCGCTGACTTCAGCAGCTTTTACTAGCATCGGGTCGACAACTCTCGTGTCTTTGTCTATATTCACACAACGAAAGCCGTTCCCTTTCATCGGTTTATCTGGATACCAGTGATTCGTGAATTTGTGGACGATCAATTTCTTTAAAACTGTTTTATAGGCCTCTAACTGTCCTTGGGTTAACACTGTGCCACTCGCCGCACGAATGTTCGAACACAAGAACTCACAAGCACAATTAATTTCCTCTTTCATTATGGTTTTATACTGTGGTCGGCAGTCGATTTAAAATGTTATCTAAATCTTGGCGTGTCTTTTTATACACTCAGTAGCAGGTTTCTGAAGGACTGTAGAACCCGTTTCCTGTAAGATCCAGCTCGAACCTTCTTTATACTTCTTCGCTGAAGCAATACGATATAACCTGATGTAACATACGTACGCCCAAATAAAATATTATTGTGTAAACTACGTATTACACAGCTGGCTTGCCAAAAATAGCAATTAGCATAACCGTGAGCCAATCAGAACGCAATTTTAACCCTCAAACGTGTCATATTGCCAGGTGACAACAGCCAAGCCCTCTCAAAGACAGCTTACGTGGGCAGATGATCAAAACAAAGTACACGGATGTGACGTTTCTGATATTTTAAAATGAGTTAATTTTTAGTCAATAGTTGTGTGAATCGCCAACAATTTTGTCCAATGGTTTTCCTAAATTGTAATTAGTGTGTGGCATAGTTGGATAAAGTGCAGGGGAATTTACCATTGTGGTTTCTATAATAATTAATTAGTTCTATCGAATTGAAATTTGTGCTATGTTAATGTTGTTGCTAGGCAGAAGGAAGTGATATGCAATTATTTAACTAGTATACTCAGCCTTGTTTTCAGTGCCTCTGGGAACAAAATAGGAACGTTGTCACGAGTTGCGCATGCGGTGTGATACGTACGATTTATATCGTACATGCATGCATGTCATCATGGGTAATATCGATGTCTAGCCTCCTGAGATGACTGTGGACGAACCTATGATATGTCGATATTTCAATCATGTTGCACAAATGTGGCTATGGAACCATAGTTCCGTGTACCGTATACGAAGTCGTATAGTGGTCTTAATTAATAACGGCTTATTGACCGAGCGTGAGGTCTGTACTGTGAAATATCAGACCGAGAATACATACTAAATGTATAATAAATTAATCATAATGCAGTACACTGAATTATTTTAATTTCAAACTGGCCAGGGCATTTAATTAATAAAGTACCAATACCCGAAGCTAATGATATTATTTCGTAAAGGATTCTTCAAATGAAAACTAAAATTATTTCGTAAAGGCCTCTTCAGTCAAACGCATAGGATACTGATTCTAAATATATAAGTTATTTTAATTTGGCTGAGAAAATCGAACGATAAGTAATTAATCAAGAACAAATCTTTAGCAGATTCACAAACGTTCTCGTTACAAAACCACACTACTCACTAGCCACGGTGTCACCATTACGTCGACTCACATGATCGTTAATCTGTAGTAATCGTTGCCATAATATTATTACTTCAAACTATATTTTGTCCAACGCTATCACGCAAAAAATTTAGCAATATTTCATGAAATTCGTCAGGTTTATTGATATAACAAAAACGTCCTGCCTTTTTAATAACTTTCTCTGTAGTATGAGGCACATACATCTTTAGTGCATTTGATGATGTCACACCCAGTGAGGTATCTCTTGAGCCTCGGAGGATCAAGGTTGGTGGGAAATGTTTCATGTTTTTCCCCAGTATTCTGTCCGTGCCTTCCACAGCAATAGAAATAAACCCACTTACTGCTTTAGGATCTCTTAAAGAAGCAATATAAGGCAGGCTGTAGCGTCCACTTGCTGAAGGAGACACAATCACCGGTGATAGAAGACCTACTTTACGGATGAAATTTTCCAAAACTTTTGCTCTTTTCTTATCTGATTGCAAATCATTGATTTTATATGTTGACTTCCCAGAACCTGGTAAATCCATAGCGATCACGTGATATCCATGCTTAGCCAATATATCCATGGTTTTTAAACTCGTCCAATTTGCAGATGTAAACTCTCGTCCGTGTAATAATAGAACATTTAGTTTAGATGACTTTATTGGCTTGATTTCACGGTAGAATATTTCACCCTGTTTCCAAGACACTTTTAACGGCTTTATCACAGGTATAGGCGGCTTTGTCACAATCACAGCGGTTGGTTTTATAATTGCCTTTGTAGTAAACGTACGGATATGAGGAGCCTCATTGCGAAGTAAAATTAGCTCGTAGTTGTGCGACTTTGGGTATACATTTGGCTTCACTCTTCTCTTGGTCGATAAACTTTCAAACATTTTGAAAGCAGTCAGACCAAACGCTATTATAAAGATAAAAAATAGTGTCCATTTTGTTCCGTTATTCATTCTTCGCATTTGTAATGGTCAACTGATGGATAATTAGCAATATGTATGCCTTGCTAAACAAAGACCTTTGTGTGAAACTTTATTCCCAAGTTTGATTGAGAAAATGACACGTTTAACAGTATATACTTAGTCTAACAAAAACTATTTTCAGGTATTACATGCCAATCTTTTAGAGAGAGTCTTTGCGCTCAAAACGCTTGCGCGAAAGCTTACGAACGATGGCTTTCGCAACTGAGAAGCATAATGTAAAGGTTTCAACTCTTCGTATGTACACGCGTATCGTTCACGTTTGATAGAACACTCATTCACAGTGAATTTTAGGCCTGTTTTATACGTCGAATTTTGGTCGCGTCGAATGCAATTCAAACAATAGATAATGAGGCCTTAAGGCTAGTTTCCACTAAAGGCTAATTTCCACTCAGGAAAATTATATGAAAGTAAATTTTTCTTTGTCTTGTGAGCTCTGGGTTGGAACTAATGACTTTAACTGACACAACAAACTGAGAAAAATTTTCTTGTCCGTTCCAATCCACGGATAATTTTCCTGAGTGGAAATTAGCCTTTACACTTGCAATTTTTGTTGCTATTTCTAGAGCGATTTTCTTCTTCTGATGGATGTGAAGGAGTGGATGAGTTATAAATGCTCAGATGAAGGATCATGTACTCAGAACATTCATAACTCATCTATACTCGTTCTCATCCATCAGAAGACAAAAATCGCACTAGAAATCGCAGCAAAAATTGCAAGTGTTAACGGGCCTTTAGATACTGACAGCGCAGGAAATCAGCGCACCAATTTATTAGACAAGGACGAACGTCGAGTGCTTGCACTGCTTTTTAATACGAATTTGATTATGATTGATTCTGTCAAACGCCTTGGAAAAGTCTATCATACGTATCACTGAGCCGATGGAATCGGTAGCTGCTAACCAATGGTGAATCATATATGAATAAGAGCAAGTGTGGTCGAGCACCTTCATGTTTCCGTGTAGGTAGCGATCAATATGAGGTACGATCTGTTCAAATACCCACTTGAAGACGAAGCCTTCGAGGATTTTACTGATTGCATATAGGAGTTAATGAAACTGGTTGGAGATCATCATCCAAGGCATTTTTTAATACCATGGACTGGTGGGGCAATTGCCCCACTGGGCCCCTTCCTCTGCCGCACCACTGAAGAAAAAATATAGCCTATTGCCCCACACCCAGTGCCCCAGGACCTGCATTGAGTAAATGAGTTTAACATTGAAAAGAAGTTTAAAAACAAAATTTGTTGGCGAGCATACTTAAACTTATGTTGTGTTTGAACGTTTAGCGTGCAATTTATTACAAATTTCACCATTAAAACTTTGTTTTGAGAAGCTGAGATTTTTTTAAAATATGTACTCAGAATGCAGGAAATTCTATTTCAGAGACCCAAATTTTAAAAATTTCCTGGGGGGATGCCCCAGACCTCCTAGTTAACTCGTGCCTGGGGTAGTACTCAGCTTACACCTCCGGAAATCGCATACTATCCTGGGGAGAGGGCCAAAGAAAGTGGGCCTTTTGGCAATTTTGCCCCACCACTGAAGAATCCTTAAAAAATGCACTGTCATCATCTGTAACGTGAACGGTATTTTTCTTGAAAATCGGTAAAACATTGGCCAAGTTTCCACAGAGGAAGAACTTTACCTTACCACGAACTTTACCACGAATTCAGAAGAGTTGATGCTACTGGGGAGCAAAGAGTGTTAGCGTTAGATTTACAGTCAAATCCGGTGTTCCATTGCGGGCAACATTGCAATATCGTCACGCAATATTGCAATATTGGTCAGCTGATTGCTGTAGCAAATTGCAACCGTCGCGAGCAAATTGCAATTTTTCGTGTTGACATGTCAAAAGGTTGCGCCCAAATGTCAGTGCCAAGCATTTGATTGGCTTGTTTTGTACTAGTAGCCAATCAGGCTTTATTTACAAACTTGCTTCCGAATCATATTATGAACATTTGAATTTTGCAGTTGACGGTTTAAAACTGTTACTGTGTGTAAAAATTGCAATTTGTTCGCGTCGGTTGCAATTTGCTAGAGCAATCAGCAGATCAATATTGCAATATTACATGACATTTTCCCGCAACGGAACACCGGGTTTGACTGTAAACAGTATATCTGGAGACTACATTCATGAAAACTCCATGTTTTTCCTTCAATTGCGCATTGGCGCGGTATAAAGGTGTCCAGTTAACTCTTGATAAGGATCGAGCAAGTGACTAAAGATCCAGTAAGTGATTGTTTTTCTGATGGACGGCATACTGGCCGTTTTAAGGTTCTGGTAATTGGAAAACTTTCTGGATTTTTGACAGTTGTTTAAAGAAGGATACATGAGACTGGAGGAAGAATTTTAACTTTGTCATAAAAGTGATGAATATATCTGATCAAGCGTGTGGGTGGACCCGTGTTCGGAAATGAAGAAGTTTCTTCAACTTAAAAATGACGTTCACATGCAGGCTACCAGGATTGAATTGATTAAAATCTCCGAGCAAAATAATTCCAGAGTTTGGATAAGTGTTTTATGGCTTTGTCAATTAGGTTTTCGTATATATACATGATTTCGCAGCAAGTAATCAACGTTTCCAGGGGGATGGTAAATTGTATAGCTACTATATAATATAGTTGATTCCTCTTAAGTAAAAACCTTTGAGTTTCGAAGTTTGGGTCGTCAAGGTTTTGTAAATGGAAAAATCTAATATTGTTTGCCAAAAATGTACATAGCCTCCCACCACGATGATTATCAGGACCATCCTTACGAACATGTACGTAGCCTGGCATATCGCAATAAGGTCATCCGAGATTTTCGATGTGAGTCATGATTCAGTTATTACCAAAATATCATATTTGTTGGCTAAAACGACTCCCTGAATTTTGTCAAGCTTGTTGACCATAGATCTCGCATTACTAAGAATGAATTTTGGGAACGAATATGATAGTTTCGAATGCGTAGGAATCGAAATTAATTGGCGATCACGTCGACCATAATATATTGATCTCGTGTCTTTACTCTTTCGAGACGTTATTAGATAGGAGCTCATCCATTTCATGAGAAGACGCTAATAAACTACACTTTAGTATACGCTTTAATAAGTTCTCACTTGAGAATGATGAGAAATTATAACAACAACAACAACAACAACAACAACAACAACAACAACAACAACAACAACAACAACAACAACAACAACAACAACAACAACAAAGCTTGGCGTCCAGGCCTCTTATGGTGAGAGCAAACTGAGCTATAAATGTTAGTGGATGTTTTATATTATGCACTATCTCCCCCCAAGTCTTTAGTAAGCGTTTATAACCGCAAATGTTGATAAAGACTGAAGAATATAAATTTCAAAATATAAAAGTGTCATGTCTATCTGTTTGGGCAGATATTGTCACTCTAGGTAACCCTTCTTGTTATGATCTTGCAATCTTCGTAGTGCAAATGGTAGTTTTTTGGGTTTGGGAAGGGTAGGTGTTGGTGTTTCGATCAAGTTAGGTGAGGGTGGTGTTGCAGTGGGGTCGTCTGGGTGGTCGAGTGTGGTGGTTTGATATGGGATGACTATCAGGTTGTCTTGGTGGGGTAACTGGTTGTTGGGTATGAATGGGTTGTGGGCGAATATTGGGCCTTGTGGAAGGCACGGGTGAGGGTGGGGTGATCCTGGTTTCGGGTGGGCATGGTGGCTTCACAAGGACTTGAAGGTCTTTCGTGATGGTTCGCAGTGGGTTTTTTCTTTGTACGGGTTGGTATTTCCTACGGAACTTACGGTTCTGCCGGAGCCGTCAACGCGTATGACATATTGATCAAATTGGCGTACTTCTATCACGAGACTTGTCTTGTCCCATTTGGTGGGATGTGTGCCAGTTTGGTTTTGGATCCTAACGTGATTCCCAACGATGAGGGGTGGGAGGCGCTTTGTGTGTTCGTCCATCTTTCTGCTGCTATCATATGTCTGTTCCGGAGTGCTTCTTCTCTGGCAGCCAGGGTGTCTCGCCAGGTGGGGTGGGGTCTGTAACGACCCGGGAGTACAGGAATGAAGTCCCTGATTGGACGGCCAAAATATGCATTGAGCTGGGGATAACTTGGCATCAGGGTCGGGTGTGTTCCTGTATTGAAGAATCGCGCGCTGTATGGCATTGGTGTCCAGGTCGCCATTGGCGCTGGTGTTGTTTGTGATAAGTCGTTTGACAGTTTTCACAACGACTTCTGCATGGCAGTTTGAATGTGGGTATGCGTGTGGCTGCAGCAGTAAATTCGGGATCCCCATCGGATGCGCGTTCGTCTGGTATGCCAAATGTGGTGAAAGTGCGTCGTAGGCAATTAATGAGGCCCTTAGAACCTTCTTATGCGCGTTCGATTATGGGCCAGTTGGAGTATCTATCGACCACAACGAGATAGTTTATGCCCTTGTAGTGGAAGAAGTCAGTGCAGATGTACTGGAACGGGTATTCTGGTTGCACTGGTGGAGTTGGGGGGGGGAGGCAATTGGTTGTGATGGCGCCATACGGTTACAGTGGTTGCAGTTCAGTCGTACGGCTTTTATGGCAGGGGTGATGCCTGGCCTAGAAGATGGATGCTTCGGCACGTGCGATCATGGAAGTTACTCTTTGGTGTGCGGAGTGCAACGTAGCAAGGATCAGTTTCACGGAGTAGCGGTGGGATCACTACACGATCTTTGTAGAGAATGACACCGTCCATTGTGTATAGGTTTTCGCGAAACTGGAAGTATTCATGGAGTTCTCTGGGTAATTCGTGGCGGAGGTCAGAGAAACCTGATGTGTACCATCCTGAATCTGTATCTTAAGGTTGTCTCCTTTAGGTTGCGGAGTCGAGCATTTGAGATTTCGTCGAGGGAACGATCGCCAAATAACTTGAGTAGGGGCTTGTGACCCACGGCAATGATCAGATCCTCGCAGCCAAGGGTGAAGAATCGTGCTTTGTACGTCGAGGGCATCCGCCACAGCAAGGGCCTCGCCTTCCACTGGGGCGTATCGGGCTTCAGCTTCGTGGGTGAAATGACTGCCGACGAGGGTGGTTTTCCAGACAACAGAAAGGGTCGGTGGATGTGCATTAACAGTGCTTTTGTAAGAGCCAGAAACCGATGCCACTCTTCGACCAGTCTGTAGCCAGGCATGGTGGTTTAGATTTGTCGAAAATACGGACGCCTTCTTCAATTTCGGTAACAATGACTGTCTTCGACTCGTTGAATAAGTTGTTCAGTTCCTCGTTCCAGATGAAGGGTGTACCGGGCTTCAGGGCGGGTCGATGCGGCAAAAGCATATGATACTTGGTTGATAAGACCAAACCAAGATCGTATGTCCGTGATCTTAGTTGGTGTTGGGAAGTTACGGATTGCATCCAGGTATCGTGCGCACGGCCGGACATTGGTGAGAGTGATCTCGAAGCCCGCGAATTCAACGTTGTCTTGGCCAAACACAATTTTTCAGGATTTAGGATAATTCCATGACGCCCACATATATCGAGCCATTTAACTGCTTGGTGAAAGCTGGCGGTCAAGTTGTCTGCCCAAAGGAGTGTATCACCAATAACTTTGGTCTTGTCAGGTATGTGCGAGACTATCTCGTCAAAGCATCTAGAGTACCCATCGCCAGATGCAATATACCCTTGTGGTGCAGTTTTGTATCGGTAGCGTCCGCAAGGGGTGATAATATCGATATCCGTTCCAGCAATCGAAAACACATTTCTTTTTGCCACTGGGAATGGAGCGCACTTGGTGAAACGGACTTTGGGTGTGGTGGGTCTCTCTAGTAGCGTGGAGGTTAAGTGCCTGGAAATCAACCGTGCATCTGGGTTTGCCGTTTTTCTTCGCACACAGTACCATGCGGTGGCACCAAGACACTGGCTCGCCGACAGGGACGGATTCTAGGACACCTAACACGACATCTTGGTCAAGGCCGGTCTCAACATCTGATTGCCAGTGTAGTGGGACTGGGATTGGTGTGTGGTGGGCTTTCGGTTCAGCATTGGGGTATATCATCAAGCGCATTTGTTCACCATGCATTAATGGCAAGGGTTGGTGTTCACAAGTGTTGAACATACTCGAATGGTAATAATCTAGGAGCCAGTTTTCCAAGCGTGCACGGTTGGCTTCTGTAGCTGGGAGTGGCAGCTGGTATAATAAATCTTTCAATTTATTAGTTTATTTGTCAGAAATCGACTACAATAACAACAGAACAACCTTAAAACTCGCAAAAAAACGTTCGCAGTTCGTTCGTTCTAAAATCATACGAGTCCTGTTTCTATGGCAACCGTCTCCTGATTGGCCAGCATATAATGCCCAATCAACATAAATTAATATAAATTAAAATGTTTAATACAGCTGAGTAGATTTTGGTGGTGGTAACTGGCGACGTGGGCAATTGCATGGTATAGTAGTGTGGTTCTGTGCTGTTGAGATGGGGGTTTGCTGGGGTAGACTGATCGTTCTTAACTGGTCAGCGGCTTCACCGACGGTGGGGAAGCTCTCCGTGATGAGACCTAGTTCTGTGCAAGCCTCTCAACTCAGGAAGATCTTGTTAGAATCGTTAGTGACATATGTTATCTGGCGAGTTTCGAGGACCTTTCCGGATTTTGAGGGGCCAGAGAATCGTAGAATGACGGCACCCAGGATTTTGATGCCGTGGTTGTTGGCGGTGTACATGTGCATTATCACGGGAATGAGGTCACGTTTGCTGAGACCAAGGCGTTGGATGACCTGCATACTTGCGAGGCAGCTTTGGCAACCAGTGTCGGCCATGAAAGAAATTTGTGTCGGCTTCGGGTGGGTGGCGTTGAGTGTGAAACCGAGGGCTTGGTAATCATCTGGGTTGGCTGTGGCTGTTAACGTTAGGAAGGGTTGCGACTTGGATGGTTTGCGCACCCATTGGTCACTGAGATGATTATATAGGTGGTGATCCAAGGTGATGCATGGTGTGTTGGCGATTTTGGTGGGTTGAGCTGGTTGTGGTGCAAAGACTGTCGAATATTGCTCCTTCGGTTTCGATTTCTGTTTTCCGTTGAGGTGTAAGTGACCTTGTTTTACTGCGGCAAACAGTCGCAAAATGGTTTTGGCGTTGGCAGTGATCACATTTTTTTCCATAGGCTGAACATTTTTTCCATAGGCTGTTACTTTTTCTGATTTTCGGTGGTGCGTTCTTGCCATGACCACGCTTGCCACAATAATTGCAAATTTCATCCTTGTTTTCCTCTTTGCGGGTTTTCAAAGCTTCTTGTTTGTTTCGGTGGTACTGGCTGCGTGATGCGTTAATACCTTGGGTCTCGAGAAGGCGTCCAGCGGACCTTTTGCCGGCCTCTTTTGCTTCGACGAATTTGAACACCTGTTCCAATGTCATATTCTGATTTGTGTCTCCAAGTAAGTCCAACTGGATTTCGTTGTCGCAAGGCCTCGGGTGATGACGTCACGAATGATGTGTTCGGTGTAGTTGACATCAGTATTACAATTTTGGCATTTAACGTGGAATTTGCAGACCCTCCACCCCCAGTGCACATACTTTATGACCGTTCTCTAACGTCGGCCGTTTCGTATGTGCATTCAGGATACGGACATCGAAATTTTGGCATGTTTGCGTATTTGGGGATCACTCTGAGTGATTTTATAACAAACATACTTGCAGGGAGATGAGTCCGGGATTGGACGCACCGAGGGTGGCTGGAAGTTTCCCGAGCGAGGTGAGTTCGGGAAACTTCCAGCCACCCGAGGTGCGTCCAATCTCGGACTCACCGAACCTGCAAGTATGTCTGGTTTTTATCACATGCCATTTCGGTAAAATACTAAAAAGTACGGAAGAATTTTATACGCATTTACCTTTTAATGTATAATTTGGATAACGAACATTTTAGCCGCCAACATAGTACGCAAACAAACAAACTTAGGCTTAAATTAAAGCTAAAAAAATTCTCTACAATAATACCTTATTCTTGAAAAGAGAAAATGAACACATTCTGCGAAAACAATGCCAAGATTTATATAAACCTGCCCGTGTCGAACAAATTTCGGCGGCCATCTTTCTTCTCTTCCACTTTGAATACAGAATATTCCATTTTTATCAAACAAAATAAAAAAATAATAATTATATTTAGGGAGATTAGGTATGGCGCGTCATCGGTGTCAAAAATGTTATTCTATTTTAAGATAAGATTTTCATTTTCATATAACAATATAAATTTTGGATAACACACAATTGTTCATATAACGCTGTAAATTTTGGATAACACACGACTTTTCATATAACGCTATAAATTTCGGATAACACACGACTTTTCATATAACGCTATAAATTTCGGATAACACACGACTTTTCATATAACGCTATAAATTTCGGATAACACACGACTTTTCATATAACGCTATAAATTTCGGATAACACACGACTTTTCATATAACGCTATAAATTTCGGATAACACACGACTGTAAGCTCTTTGCGTAGCGATAGGGTAGACTGATTTCTTAAAGCTTACGGGGGGTTTTACTTGAGTAGCGTGAGGGTTTCGAACTTCGTCTTTGACGCAGATAGAGTAGATGAGTAGACGTATTACACGTATAGATTTCTTTAATTCGGTGTTCAAGTATAGCAACAATCAATAGACAATCAAACGAGTTCGAACTATAAGGAAAAATAGTGACTAAACTAAATACCGTGCAATAG
>CACRXK020003943.1:0-33840 GCA_902702795.2 Paramuricea clavata | reverse complement strand
TATTTAGTCTAATCTTATTCGTTTTCTTAAACAAATACATGTAAAATTAGTTTTAATATCCTTGTAAACCTAACATATTTCAGCAGTGGAATTAGTTATATTCTGGAGCTGTAAGTTTTAGTGTCAAATAAACTATCAAACTATATATATATATATATATATATATATATATATATATATATATATATATATATATATATATATATATATATATATATATATATGTCTCATATGTTATATATAGCATACAAAATAAAGCACATATATATATATATGTCTCATATGTTATATATAGCATACAAAATAAAGCACATTTAATCAAGTTTTTATAAAAACGACTAATTACCCAAGCAGAATTTGGCAAGTTAATTATTAACTGTGTTTAACTGACACGCCAAAATATTAACTGATAGCTGACAAACAAGCTAAATTTTAACTGACAACTGACATGCACAACCCCCCATTCAGACCCTCTTAAGATATAAGGGAAGGAAGGAAAGATGGTGTGTGAAATCGCCTAAATTAGTATACATAGCTGTATGTGATGTATTTCTCTTGAGTAAAATCAGTATAATCAGTGAACATGAATATATACCCCCCAGGCTTTTAGCCAGGATCCTAAAAGAGGGCGTCCAATTTTGGTACAACGATACATCAACAGTAAAGGGCGGGGGGGGGGGGGTGTCGAGAAAACGTTCCTCTGGAAAACCTTTGAAGTTTGCGTTACTTTATATCAGTATCTGTTCCAAGCTCGTTCGAAAAATTTTTCAAACACACTTGGTTTTGTGAGTACTGAGTGTGTACCGCTATGCTTCTTTACTCAACTATGACATTTTCAATCAGTCAGGTACATTGAATTGCAGGGCCGCCGAGAAGGGGGGGGCAAGTCCCAGTCTGTTGGGCCCCAGTCTTTTTTGTGGGTTAAATATTTCCGCGCAAAGGACAAGATATCTGTTTTCTTGAGATAAGTACCGAAATTCTGCATAAAAAAATTAGATAAAGTCCCTGGAAAGCAATAGCAACGTAGTCGTCCAGAGAAATAATTTACTCCGGAAATTTTTTTTTACCCCTAAAATGGTACACTGACCGAAAAATTTTTGGCGACGGGGGGGGGGGGGGGGGTGTTGTTCTCCGGAAAAAAAATTTTCTGGAAATTTTTATTGGGATAGGGGCCCCCCAAATAAATATTTGCCCCGGGCCCCCGCCAACCTCTCTGCGGCACTGTTGAATTGATCAAAATGTCAAATTAATTTATAATAATAATGACAATTGAAGCTATTTTGTTTGAGATATATTAAACTTAGGGAAATCATTGAAAATAATTTCCCTTTTTCCCCATAATTTGGGCGTCCATTTTTTGTTCTATGGGCATCCCAGGACGACTCGACGCCCTTCTGGCTAAAAGCCTGCCCCCCCCCCCCAATTATCGCATCGAACGGCCCTGGATGTGGGCTACAAGCTGAGCCCCGAAGTGTGAACTTTGTGGCAGGCTTGACAACAAAGAGAAGCCAGTACAAGCTCATGCCACTTGAAAACATAAGTACAGAAGATACAACAACAGTCTAAGACAAAGGTGTTTGTTGACAACAAAGACTGTCTATATACAGACGTTCCTCAATCCATCACAAAGAAAGGTCGCTACACACCTACGGCAATGAATTTTGTGGTCGATTACAAAGTATTAACTGATATTATCATAAGAAAAGCTCAAACACATGTTCTAAAGTAATAAATTTTGTAGCATATGAAAAAGGAATGCCTTTATATATGTTGTATGCCCTTATATTGATCTACAGCTTAGAGATTTCACAAACGCCTCCGCACATTCGCCCCCTGAAGTTTCGATTTATGATTTTAATAATCCAGTATAATGTATCAAAACATTGTACAGGTTACAAGCAATATTTCACATTTCGTTACGTTTCATCGTTCTAAAAACACATAAAATATTCCCTTTTCTATTTGCGATCAAGTATGTTGCAAATTTGTCAGCTGCATTCATTTAGCAACATTTACGAGCAGCTGCAAACAAAACATAAACTGAATATTAATCTTGCTAGAGAAGACAGCTAAAAAGCTGTACATTTGCTCTATCCCAACACACCGGCAAACGAAATCGAAAACTGACCGATCTTAAAGGAAATCGAAAACTTCTAATGTACACATAGAGCGATTTAATAAAACAAGTTCCAAGCTAAGCGAAGCATACTATTAAGATCAACATGACATTATGCAAATTTCAATACTGTTCCTCTTGTGTTTCAGCAAAGGAAGTTGTATAAAAGCCTTTAGATAATACTAATATTCAAGCATATTTCAGAAACTACTCAACCCGTTGAAGTGTAGCATAAAATAAAATACAACCGGCATATATTTAAAATATGTAACTTACTATAACATTCACCGTCAATCTCTAAAAAACATGCTTCACATCGTTGGTTTACACACGTCCGCCAAACTGCCCCACATTCGGCTCGTTTTGCCGGTGAACAGAGACCTAGAAAATCGCAGTGAACGGACTATTTAGTCGGTATCTAACATATGAATTGAGTATAGTTAGTTTACCATACCTCCACCTCCTTGAATTTGTAAAAACAGAGTTAAAATCCACACTAAAAAGACGTCAAATACACGGAACATTTCGGCGAACCATCTCTCTCCACAGTATAAATTATTTCAAATTTCGAATATTCATGAGCTTTCGGAAGAATATTTCGCTGGCCCTCAAAATGACATGACGTCACTGTACCCTGGAGGGCCTGCTCGCAGGTTACATGCTAATTGAGGCTAACGAGCGGCGACAAAATTCAAGGAGTGAGAATTCTATTGGGAACTTGCTAGCCTGCATGGCAGGCGGTACGTAGGAAATACCGCCTGCCGCAAAACTGGGTGTAAATGAACTACCGCCCCTGAAGCATCAACGCTATTTATAGATGCATTAATTAGTAAATATTCAAAATTAGCCACTCCCAAGCTGCTCCCAAGTCCCAACTGCCCAACATAAAATAAATTCCTTGATTCTCATCACCGCCCGACTGAATTTTAAAATCCTCGTGAAAACGTTTTATTTTTAGTTATACAATATAAATGTACCGCCCGACAAAATAATTCAAGACAGTTAATTTTTTCATATTTTATATAGAGTTTTTATTGACATTTTAAACTTCCAATTTGAAACAAACAGAATTTTGAGTGAAATTTCGGTATTTTAAAAAAACCCGCCAGTCATTCTGTCATTGTTCGTGGAGATACGAACTATTGATATATAAATTATATAAATATAAAATATAAAAAATAAATCTCCCACTGTCTTCGACATTTCAAAGTGTAGACTGTGTCTAGTGATGAGAATCAGGGAATTTATTTTATGTGTTAATATAAACCAAGCCCGTTTAGCCGTTTAGCTGCCTTAAAACGGTGGTTTAATAAGCTCAAAATACAAAGCATGCAAGTCTATACTATAGATTCATCATCAGTCAACAACCAAACTGAAAGTATTGAACCTTATAGAATGATAGTTTTTATTTGTTTACAACTATACATATTCAACGGGTATATAAGAGTTTAACAGTTATTTGATAATTACTGCATCTACTGGCCCCTTGTTTATATTTGGAGGTTCGTATATAATATCTATCAAGTATCTTTGGTTCAGAACATGACTGATAGGCCTATATGGAAATCCCACTGTTCGATTCAGTGAAGAAATATCTCCCAATTTCTATCGATAGTTTCAGTAAAATGTCAACATTATTGCGATTTATGGCCTTTGAAAGTCAAGCGAGATAGTATATTATCAAATTAATACGCATGTAATTGTCTGAACGAAAATAGACTAGCCCATACCTTTCGCCGATCATAACTTCGGCCCCTTCGGACGTATCTTCTTTGTTAAATATTCTTGTTCGAATCTCTGTCAAAAACACTATTTAGAGTGTTATTTTTCAGCTTGTATCTTTTAATTTGCTTCTTTTATTATGTTATTCCATTTCTGGTCTGACTTGACGTGAACTAATTTCAAAACGCAGAGTTTCAAAACGTCAAAACATTTGGTTAATGATTAACATTTAACCGAATTTAGCCATTGATTGACAACTACATAAAAATACTAACCAATCCGTTTTTTCCGTTCACCAGCGGACGGGTAATTCAAAAACCCCTAGTTTTGCGGCAGACGGTATTTCCTTTGCTTCCCTAATTTTCGCTGCCCGTAGAAATACCGCCTGCCATGCAGGCTAGGAACTTGCGAGCAATACAAGTATAGTTTTTATTTTGAAGTTGTATATAAATGGTAAGTCACACACATTTTTGACAGTTAAATAAAACCCATAAACAAATATATATTATAGAAGAAAATTTGAATAATACCCAAGTATCGTTTAGGCTTTTAGTGCCGTGGGGGAGTCGAGTGTATGGCAGTATCAGTATGAGTAATGAGTTTAATAGTAATTTTCGTTAATTAATGCTTTTAATAGATCTCCTGGCACACTCATTACCCATAGTGGTTTTTTAATGTATAGTATATAATTATCCTAGTTTACTCTAATAGTAAAGGGGGCCATTCCCAGTAACCAGAATGTGACTTCACTGCTGTCCATTGACCCACATTAATGCGCGCATCTGTGGTACGAATGTGCGCAAATGGCACTAGCCACTACTATTAATCACCTCCCGTGCGCAATTACAAAGACTACAAAGGTTTCCATACTGGGGCCATTCCATTTAATGCTGTCAGCATCCTTTGATCTCTGTGATTTTCTTAGGGGTAAGCCGTAAGGGGAAAATTTTCACATTTCTGAGGGGGATTTGTGTTCATTGGCACTTTGATCTTTTTTCTTAGGGATTAAAATTTTACTGACCTTGTCCATAGGGGGCAGGGGGGGGGATATTAAATGGAATGGTCCAGGATAACTTTAACATGATGTAAGGTCAATAGGTCATTGACCATTTGATAGCCTGCGAACAGCTGAATTGAGAGCCTGCATCGATGACTAATGAATTTGAATATCTGCGCCTCAAATCGTGACGCGAAATTCTCATTGGTCAGATGCTATAATTTATATGTTTCTGCTGAGCTCTATATATGTCAACTGCTGAAGCACTATGCATAAAAAACATAACTGATCAAATTGGTCTTGGCCATTGATGCAGGCTCTCAATTCAGCTTGAGAGCCTGTTCGCAGGCTAACCATTTGACCGTAATAACCTTTTAAAAGTCTTATCATAATAATACCAGTATTTTCACACCGACAACAAGAAACATTATCAGTGGGTAAAGAGACACTGTGTTTTGACAAGGGATCATAAATCGTATTACTGTATTTGTGTAGGAGGGATTTTAAAAAGACCCCCTTTCTGAACTCATGTGAATATACGTATATATGGCAAAAGAACTAAGACATAAACTGAGTTAATAACCTATCACCAGTGCCGTAGCAAGCTCGATAATTCGGGGGGGGGGCTGATATTCATATATTCGTGTTCACAGACCATAAAAACAATCGATTTCAAAAGAAATTAATTAATAACGCAGAACACGAATATATGAATATCAGCCCCCCCCCCCCAATTATCGAGCTTGCTACGGCACTGATCACAACTTTTTCAGTGATTTCATGCCAAGGTTCACTAAGCTCCACCCAGGTGCTTGTGGATGAAGTAGCAGTCTGGTCGCATAGTGACAAATTTCAACTCCATCCTGACACAGATGTCATTAAAACAGTATGGATTCTAGCAAACTTTTTAATTGGTATTACAATTCAAAACGACTTAAAATGATCAAGAGAGCTTCAAAATGACTTTATTTTATCTCGCAACTTAAGCATGCCAAAATACCCCTGTTTACATTGCTTGTGTTTGCTCAATTATTCTCTACACGTGTCAACTTTTCCATGTTTCAAGCTTGAATGCAAATAGCAGTAGAAGATACAATAAATGGGACAAAATGCAAAATTTGATCCCAAAAGGAAGGTCCCAGTTTTTAGCAATGAACATGTTCTTGCTGGCAGGGACGCCGGAAAGGGGGGGGGGCATCGTCCCCTTGTCCTTTAGTAAGGGGGCAGGGGGGATGAAAGTGCCCTTAGAGTAAAAATTCTAACCCAAAAAGTAAAAAAAGTATGAATTACGCATGAAATGGATGTAATATTGAAATATATGTGAAATCTTCTGGAATATTAGTCAAAAATTAGGTTAACTAAACTTTAAGATTTTTATAGAGAAAAACTGCTAGTACTTGGAGGAATAACTGCTGGTATCACCAGGGGTGAAACTACAGGGGGATAATTTCTGGTATCCCCAGGGGCAAAACTACCGGAAGGGTGTGACACCCACCCCCAGTCTCTATTTCGTCGGGTATATCACTACAATTTTGTTGGGGAACTTTTGAGAATATTCGAGTGTCTCGGATTGAAAAGTAATAGTTGTTGAAAACATGATAAATTTACGAAAATATTGCTGAAAATTTTTACCAATTCGCCAACAATTTTGGGAAAAGAAATGTTAATTAGCGACACCGGGAACGACTTCGGCCACGCCCTTTTGGTCGGGAAACACAAGCTCACCCCCAGCCGTAATAACATGATGACCAGCTAAAGTGTTAGTATAATTAGTATAGACCAAACTACAAACAAATTGCCGGTCATGTTGTCCAGTCAAATCGAGTTGTTTTTGTCAAAAAATGCACTGGTGTATGTATTACTTAAGCATAATGCTACATTTGGAGGGCTTTTGCACGTACGAGAACGGATGTGACGTGTAATTTCCCGGAATTAGTTGCATAGACTTTACGAGGAATCGAGCTAGCGTCCATGACTGATGACGTGTTGTTACTATTGTTAGTATTGTAGCCACTAGCCGTGTTGTCAACAGAAAGGAACCACAGAAAGTGTACTATTGCATTACGGCAGCTCAGTAGAAGAGAATCTAAGGAATTAAAACAACAAACTTGGGAAAAGCCAGTTCACGTCACTCGACAGCTATCAACCGCCAAATATTAACATCATAACATGGCAAGTTCGTCAAGTTCGAAACCAAGGGTTTGGCCCGCGTCGGTAAGCAAAGGTGGTCGGGCTTTGAGGTGCGTTGAAATTATTGTTGCTGCATGAAGAATATTTTCATTTGTTGGAAAGTTATTATAAATCGGATTATTGCTATATAGTGAAAGAAAACAGAAAATATATCTTACACCGGACGAAAAGCGTGCAAATAGCATTATAGTAAAAACAGCAGGGTGCGTAGTAGCGAAGCAAGCATACCCAAACACGAGGATTAGGTGATATTTAAATAGCGAAGTAGTTGTATTGTTTAACTTAATACTACAGTTCGCTATTGGAGTGAATTACAATTATCAAGAAGCGAGTAGTTTAATTTTTGACTGCTTTTTTGAAAGAGTAGTTATAGACATATAGTTGTATTGAGCTACATTTTTTCAGCAGCCAAATAGTTGGTTACCTTTCAAGTTTCAAGTATCAAATTTCTCATCAATCAACTAGACAAGTAAATAGCTAAATCTCGTGTAGCGGGGCAGAAATAGGCAGAAATTGAGCCATCAGACTAGTTACAGTATAGTCCACTGCCAAGAACCTTAAATAGCTATAGGGAAAGGGAAAACAGTTGCATTTTTTAGTTTCATTATCAGACCGGGATCATTTTCACTTTGCCTTTGGTTTGGTTTTGAGGTTGTTTTCACAGCTTCCACGACAAGGCCTAGAACATTTTAAAGATAGCTAACACAGGACGAAAAGCATATCTGTAGTATGTTTGACAAATACTTCGTCTTCGTTTTGACAAATGATCCACCTGCTTGCAAGCCGCGTTTATGTCAGTGCCAGTGGTTGATGTATAGTTTAATATTAATGGAATACCGAATGTTTTCCATACAGGATTGCGTAATCCATACACGAGGGATGTCGCGAGACTTTCGGAAAGCGTAAAAATACTCGAGCCGCAGGCGAGTGTATTTTTACGCTTTCCGAACGTCGAGCAACATCCCAAGTGCATCGATCACGCTATCCTGCTTGGAAAACCATTTGGTAATTGTTTTATAAAATAACTACAGTGAAACAATGACATTTTGAGAATACCGCAAAAATCCCGCGAAGGCATTTTAATTCCTCGTGCAGGATTGATCCTGCACGGCTATTGACCGGCTATTGGCTATTTATTATATATATATATATTTATATATATTTTTATATATATATATATATATATATATATATATATATATATATATATATATATATATATATATATATATATATATATATATATATATATATATATATATATATATATATATATATATATATATATATATATATATATGACATGATTCAATGTATATTATTGGATTATTGCAAATATGGATAGATTTGCTATTTTTGCCGATTGAATGATTTGCTATATTTTTGAAACGATACAGGGTAGCTAAATAGTCAGTAGCGAACTTCATTTTTTGCGGTCACGTAGCTGTACGTATATATTTGTAGCTGACTACATTTTTTGAGGTACTGCTGTGGAGATACTACTCTACAACTACTACTGTAGCTGTAGAGAACTACAAAAATTTTGTAGTCAACCTACTCTTGGAAAACAGTGAAAACACTAAAGATATTAAACTTTACGAACGTGTGTCCACACCTTAATTAATAGCTAAGACAAAAAGGTGGTTATAAAAATAAAAGTTACATTTAATCGCACGTTCTACATTTAATCGCGGTTAGGGTAATTACTATTTTGCACATCTGTACATTTCATTTCACTTAATTTGAACTTAGTGTGGGATTTTAACAAAGCTTACAGAATAAAACCGACGAGCCATGCTTTAAGCTCAGGTTTCAAGAGTAATTGAAACCCATAAAATACACGCGCTTTTCGTCTGTATATATTACTAGGTCTTGTTGGGGAAGCTTGAGAGAAAGCTCGAAACCAAAACAAAGTGAAAATGATAGTGAAACTAAAAGTGAAACTTATAGTGAAACTAAAAAATGCAAACTGTTTTCCATTTTGATAGCGGAAGTTGTGGATAGCATAGCCGTGCATCCATATATAGCTTACTCTTTCTTGTTCAGACATAACCTTATCGTTTTCTCGACAATCTACGTGAGTGAAGAGCTATCCGAATCTAGTTCAGTCTTCTGCTTGTATACTTTCAGTTTTTATACTTTTAGTTTTTATAATACGAGTATGATTAACGCAAACTGAGACGCTAGATGACATATGAGACTTTATTAAAGTTTCTGACTATGATAGTTTTGGAAAAGCGTTCGGAACACGGCTATATACAGTATCCAAGGTCGTGGATTGTTTGATCCGCGCTTAATTCACAACTGAACTTAATTCACAACTGAACTAAATTCACAACTGAACATGCTTCTACAGTACTACCAAACTGGTATCCAGTCGATATATTTGACTTACATTTATTTGGACAGTTCTACCACTTACCAGACTGGTATTATACAGTGCTGACGCTGTTAGCGACTCGTGCTGGTGCCGGTCGGAGGCAGGGCCGTAGCTCGATAATTGGAGAGGGTCAGAGGGGGAGTACATATTCATATATTCGTGTTCTGCCCGACGGATTTCTTTTGAAAGCGATTGTTTTTACAGTATGTGAACATGAATATATGAATATACACAGCATTATCGTGTCTAGCTACGGCCCAGGTCGGCGGCTGAGCTTCGTGTGGTAATTTGACTGCAAACAATATCAAAGGCCGACTCACGGATAAGTTCAAATGAAAGTGACAGAAAGAATTAGAGCAGTTTCCCTTTGTTTTTGTAAACTGGGCACCGTGCAAATTTTGCCATTTCACCCATCTGTCGTGCTTCATTTGCCAAATCAAAAGAACGACGCGTGATCCAGCCTGATTTCCGGTTCTGAAAGGCCCGATTCGTAGGCAAACAGTGCGCGCAAAGCAGGCTGGTCATTTCCCATTGTCTAAATGCCCCGCACTCAAGTAACCACAAAGACTGTTGCTTCGCAACATCCGTGAGTCAAAAAGCACATAGTGACATAGAGTCGTGTCAGGCGACGTTCTCCAGACTCCAACTACAAAGCGTCAAATGTGTTCGTCTCCGAGTATTTCGATTCATTTCTTTATGTTATTAAAAATAGAGGAAAATTGTCTTAGAAACTACGCCATTGATATAAATTGCATCCTAAAAATATATGAAAATGAGATTTGAAAGCGATTAGTGTAAACCAAGATCAAAATGTTGATGCAAAGATTACGGGAAACTCACGTGAATGAGATCCGCATGTCCTCTGTTAAAGCATATAAAGTTCAATTTGTGTTCATATGAGAAACGAGCCAGCCCGGCTAGGCGAGATCACACCAGCGCGCTTATATACCTTTTCAGTGCCTTTTCTAACTATATATCTGGGGGGGCAATTGCCCCCCCCCCAGGGAAAGGATTTGCCCCCCCCCCCGCCCAGTAAAGCCATTTCTGATTTCTGCCCCCGAAGTGCGAAGCAGAATTGCTCATGATTGCTGTCAGAATTGCAGTTGATTTATTTGATAATGAGATTATGCCCTTCCATAGCCTCCTCCACAGCCATCTTGTGTGTAATTCATATTGTTCTTCACCGAGTATTTCATAATAGCGATAGATTTCATGCAAACAATCCGATAAAATGCTGGTTCCAAGAAGAATAGATTTAGTTCAGATTTTTAACTGTTAAATACATGTATGCATCATCATAGCATGAATATTTCTTCTCAGATTTATTCTGTATTGAAAAAGCAACGCAATTTTGAGAATGCGGAAATGGTGTCTCATAGGAACCTAAAATGATTTAAATGCAACATTTCTGATCAAAATCACATTGGGATTCCCCCCCCCCCCAGCATCACAGAGAGGAAATAAGGTGACACTGACCCCTCCTCCTATTTTTCAAGGTGACTTTTCCAATTTATTTAATTCCGAGTAGAAATGTCTGGAAAAATTCATGTCTTCGATGTACTTTATAATCTTCGGAACTCTTCGGAATTTCACTCCCAAAATGCTTGAAATCGCAATTCAGGGACCCTAGATTTCAAAATTTTCCCAGGGGTGCATGCCCCTCCGGACCCTCCTAGACGGTCTCACGCCTTCGGCGTGAGGTTCGCCCCCCCCAAAAAAAATTAAGGTCTGGCTACGCCACTGGTTATAGCTGTACGATTATAGCTACAAAGAGTTGAAGTTATTGTTTATTATAGGTGAAGTTAATAAATTAAAGTTTTACAAAATCTCTCTTCAGACTCGCGCGTTCGCCAAACCTCGACGGCTCATATTTTTCGTTCTGCCTTTTTTCCTGTTTTGCCCCCCCCCAGTGAAAATTCCTTAAAAAAGGCACTGTACCTTTTTTGGGTGGCGTCTAATTCTCGTTAACCAATGCAGACTCAATTAAAACAATGTGAAAAGCAATTTTTTCAAAATAAACTAACCATTTACAAAGCAAATTTACCATCGTTCGTCCAAAAAATTACAAAAAGTCACTGTTATGTGGACTTCTGACAAACTTTGGCTGAAAAGCCACACAAAAATGGCGGCGTGAGAAAGGCTAATTTAATGGCATTCTTAACAAGTTCTCCCACCAGAAAGAAACAACTCAACATTGAGGCTACCAAAAGTGAAAACAGAAACTGGTCGCAAGATGTTTTCGTTCCAAGGAGCTCTTGAAGAGCCTTTCGTACCTTGCTTGGTTTTTGAAATATTTTGACCAAAAACAGTGTGCAGTTCGCCATCTTGGTATTATAATTGACCTAATTAACTGAGTTTTTGATGACATCAAAAGCAGGGTAAACTTGTTAAAACCTCTTCATTTAGGACTAAATGTCTTCAAAAAGTTTCTTAAAATGTTGTGAGTTTGATATTGATAATGACATGTGGTTTGCAAGATACAAATTTCGCCTTTCACCCTATACTTGTGACGTATGCATATCGAATTCATATCCAAGATGGCGGAATGCACGCTGCTTTTGATCAAAATAAGTCGATTTATTTCGAAAACCAAGCAACATACGGAATAATTGTAAAGGAAGTTTATATATCATTTTAAATGTTCTTTCAAATAAGACATAACAATTAAATTTATATTGCCATATCCTTTAAGCAAAAGTGTAGAAACTTTTTATACAGTGCATATTGAGTTCTCTGAATATCTTTATATTTGATATACTGTAACCTGCAAGAGAAATATATTTTCTAGGCCTGCATATAATATAAAATTAGTTATGATGAAGAAACATACGTTCCACACTAAAGTTTCAAAAATTTATAAATTTATAAGTTGACATGATAGTGTTTCTTCATATAGAGCAAATGGTAACACAGATGGGAAGAAGTGTTTCTCTTGGATCACCCGAAATGGCGAGGAACTTCAAGTTTCTACACCAAAGCCGCTCCAACGTCCAGATGTCGCTTCATACAAGTTTCTCAACTTCATGACGGTGCTCGGACCGGCTAGACAAGGCAAGTCATTTCTCATGAATTGTCTAATCGGTGACAGTGTGTTTGGTACGGCTGACACGATAGGTGTGTGCACGAAGGGGATCCAAGTAGCAAGCGTTGTGCATGAAGTCGAAAACGGAGGCGGTGCTTTCTTTGTGGACACAGAAGGACAAGGAGACGAAGATGTTGACAGCGACACGACCCTCCTGACACCGATTCTTCTGTTGTCTAAAGTGATCCTGTTCAATTGGAAAGGTGGGCTGCAGAAAAACCAAATCCTAAACGAGCTCGCTATTCTTGTCGAGGTGGGAAACTGTGTGTCGTCCAATAGTTTCGAAAACGACACGTCGAAATTTGGACATCTGCATATTGTGTTACGGGATTTTCACTTCCAAGGTATGTTGTGGTCTTACCGTTTCAGTAAAAACGTTAACTCGATAACAATAGAATAGAAAAACTTTATTTATCCACGCTAACCCTGTCAACCAAGGCTGATTTCCACAGGGGGCGTGTAAAAAGGAATTACAAAAATATAGTATTTAAAGGTATTTACAATCTATAATATCAACTAAGTAATATAAACTATAACGATTCTTTTGTGCTTCTAAACTAAAAAATATTGCTAGTAATTCAAAGTTAATGCAGACTTGCACTTTTTTTTAAGTTAACTTTGTCTAACATTGAAAGGATTTAACTCGGCGGAATAGTTACGCGTTTTATCAACTCAGGGATGGAAAATGTATCGCACCACGGGACCATTGGTCCCAGAAATTATTTCCCAAGAAAGAAAAAAATTATTATTGTCGGGATTTAGATAAAAGGAGAAATCCAGGGGAAAATTCTAACCAATAAAAAGAATCTTACCTGTACTATAGGTATGACCTCAGAAATGCAATTGTCCACAAGGGAAGTGAGCTTTGCATTATCGCTAATAGACAACCATTACAGGTAAAATGCGTCAAGCGTTCCTCTTCTGAGTTTCTATATTGACTGAAATTTTCCTCATTCCTTTGCAATTAAAAAACTCCCTTGCAAATCCCTTGAGGGAATTGGCAATGTTGCTAAAAGCCGATTAAATTTTCCTCAGTTCCTGTTAGAAGTTCTTAACTTCCTGTTACAAGTTCCTAACTTCCTGTTCTGTTGTGCGCGTTGCAATTGGCTAACAAGAATAATCCACCAATGACAAAAAAAACTTAAAACAGGAAGTTAGGAAAATTTAAAATGAAGTTTTCTTGCATTGGAATATTGTAACAGCCAATAGGAAAATTGCAAATTCCCTCAAGGGATTTGCAGAGTTTTTCAAATTTGCAAAGCTAATGAGGAAAATTCAAAATGAATTAGGAAGTCAAAAGAGGTAAGCTTCACGTAGTTTACTTGCAACAACTCCGCAGAGTGCTCAACAACAACGAAGTGAAAGAGCGTAATCGTACAATCTGCAGACATGCTAATTCAAAAAATCTTGTCCTTCGAACCTAATTTAGACCTTAAACTTTTAACCTTAAACTCTAAGCGCGAAAAGGGCAATGGGACCACTCAATGTTTGCCGTATTTAATCAGAAAGACTTAATTGTCATAATCCTTGGGCATACAGCCACTATTTATGATGGAAAGCGTTCCCATGTTAATTGCACTTTTCGTGCTTAGAGTTTAAGGTCTTAGGTTTAGAGTTTGGAGGGACAACATTTTTGTAAACAAACACAAAAGAAAGCATGAGCGTGAATGAGTTTTTAGATACAAAATCATGCTAATGTACATAAACTTTAAGTTCGATGTCTTCGTTTTATTTAGGCACATCTAAGGAAGCATTCGCTATGATATTCGATGAAGAAAATAAACGCGGTGAAAAAGTGAAGGAACGAAACAAGGTGCGTGAGAAACTGCTCTCTTCGTTCGAAAGCATTAATGTTTCCATCTTTCCAGCGCCGTGCGAAGACGTACACGACCTGGATCCTAATACTACTTCTGAAGAGTTCAAGGAAAGTGTCAAGGAGCTTAAAGATGCAATACTGGATCAAATGAGCCAGCCACGGAGCTTTGGAACCGTCGTTGTTAATTCCCAGAACGTCGATGTTCTCGTCAAAAAATTTGTCGAAGAACTGGAAGAGGGCGACATCGTCCATGTCAAATCCGTCGTTAGCCAGCTTCAACGTGGAGTAGTCGATGAGGCGAAACGGTGCTTCGAGGAAAACCTTATCGAAGCCTACAAGGAAATCGATGTTCCTGTGAGAGATGGACTCGAAGAGCTGCTAACTCAGGAAAGGGACGCACTTCTCGACGCGTTCGAACAGAACACAGCGAAAGTCGACCTCGAGGCTGTCTATAAAGACGAAGTGCTTGAAGATTTGGAACATTTCGCTGACCGCGAGCTTGATGCTAAGAGAAAAGAAAACCTGCTTGCCATTCAATCCAGAGAAGCGGAACAAAACGGGATTCTAGCGACAGCCGTGGAGGAGTTTAGATCAGCGGTGGAGAGCGAGTTAAGAAGAGGCGAAGAGGGGAGCAGGCAGATGCAACAGCGTTTCCCGGAACTTAAGAATAGAATGGTCAGTAATTTCGTAGAAAAAACCCGCGAGCTAGATTGGATACCAGAGATGGTAGAGAAGGAGTTGGAAAGATTGAAACGATGGGTTTCCATCAGATTAGATGAAAAAGTCAAAGCAAAGCAAAAAGAAGAAGAGTACGCCGAAAGATCGGAGCAGCATGTTCGCTTGTCGAGAGCTGCTGATGATTTTAGATTGGGAGTCGAGAGTGAGTTGCAGAAGAGCAAAGAATGGAGCACTTCCGGTCTCCGCCAGACATTTCAACAGGAAAAGGAGAGGCTTATCGGGATTTTCCGAAACAGCACCGACGGTCTGCGTCGGATTTCGCAGCAAAGAGAAGCGGAGTTGGAAAAGTTAACGAGTTGGGCTGCAAAGAAGTTCGAAGAAAAAGTCCAAGCCGCAAACGAAGCTGAACGTCTTCGGGAGAGAGGTATGTTGATTGATAATTAATTTTTAATGGGATAGTTTATGTTAACGAAATGGTGCTTGGGTGGCGCACTCCTGCGCCGAAGTTATGCATGGCATTCTTGAAATCCTCCTGTCCGCTTCCCGAACGCCTATACAATCATGGTAAGATAAAGGAGAAACCACGCAGCTATTTTTGAATATGTGGTGAGCTAAGGATTGGTTAAGATGATAGCCCAGTTATAAACTTGAGTTTTTGGCCAAGAGAAGATCTCGTGTGAGAAAAGCAAACGCAAGTTTGTTACGTGTATGTTTAAACTGACATGTTTACTGAACTGGTGCACCATATCCATAAAGCAGGCTTCATTGCATGTTTCGTTAGGAGGCTGAAGAGAATTCGATACAACTAAACCCAATCTTCTCCAATATACCTGCAGCTGCCAACTAGAGTTTGACAAATAATAGCTGCAGGTTCGCTCTTCTCAGTCTTCTTCATATCTTCTTCGATTTTAGAACAGAAACTATCCCGTGAACGAGCCATGCTGCTAAAAGCACAGGAGCAGTCCTTCCTTTCTCTTACTCGTCCCCAGCCATCTGTTTACGACCAATATTCCAGCCCTTCATTCTCCGGACCACCAGGCTATTCCACCTACAGCACACCACCATCATCCCCATACAGCCCTGCAACACCGCCATCTAAAGCTGGGTTGAAGTTGTACAAAGGAGGCCAGTTCACACCCGGGGGAGGTCGTGCCCCGACAGGAGGCTGCTACATGTCCCCCAGTCCAGGTTTCAGTTCCAGATCGTCGAGATCAAGTTCGGGAGGCACTTTCTACAAAGGAGGTCAGTTTACCCCGGGCGGAGGACGGGCTCCTAAAGGAGGCTGTTGGAAATAAATGACGGTGTTGGAAATCAATGACGGGTCCCTTACTCGCGATGCATGGTTTATTATCTTGTCATAAACTCGCTTTGTTTTGCATAGTTTTTTTAAACATTTTATTGATTAGAGTTCGTACAAATCATAGGGGGCTTGAAAGTCTTTGAGTCCTTAGATTTTGTGAAATTTGGCATGTTGTAAAACATGACTGGGTTGGATTCGGAAAACATAGACCCAGTTCGTAATTTGTGGGCTGAGTCTATGATTTTTGAAACATGGAATGAGTTCACGTTTTACAATTATGTACTCAGTGCATGTTTTACAAATCATGACTCATTCAGCACTGTAAGTAACTTCGTTACAAGAAACGGAATTACGATAATCGTTGCAATTTTGTTAACTGTAATGGTATAACTGGTTAGTTACATATTTGCTTAAAATGGAACGACAACGCGTTGCTTTTATGACCAGCGTTTTCCTTACTTTTTTGTTACATTTTCATGTTATAGTACTTAAATTAAAACTCTATGATGTTAAGGTTAATGTGATTCAGTGTACGAAAAATCCACTGCCTATTTGCCGGTTTGCAATGGACTTATTCCCTAATGAACAAAATTTTGATCTAGACAAGTATAGACAAAAATTTCATCACAGCTTGAAAGAGCATCACAAAAATTAGTAATATTCCTACGTTTCGTTGCGAAATGTTGTAAAATGCGGATAATATAGCCCTGCGAAGTTTGCTGCCCCACTGCTCCCGTAGTTCCGGAACCCCGTGCAGTGCAGGCTTAACCCATTAACTTTTTCTCAAAAAAATTTTGGCCACCCGTTTGGTCCTGTGGTCCCCCTTTGGCCACGTCGTCTCCCGTTTGGCCACGTGCTTCTCCCCCACTCCTTTAGGTTCGGAGTCGTTTTCAAGAATTAAGTAAATATTCCAAAATTGTTATTTGTTATGTTATTGTTATGCAAAAGAAACGAATGTTTAATCAATGTCTGTAAATTGGATAAAGATTTGTCCTGATTTACATAAACTTCGCCAGTGAACTCATAAGATGGGTCGTTTTTTAACTTTATCTGATATTCAAACTGTCGCCTTCGGCTCGAGTTTAATTCGTATATCAGATAAAGATAGACTGCTCATGTTTTAACTAGTACTTAAATTTTAAATTGAATCAAAAAGCGTGATAAAGGTCTGTTCACTCTGTTGAACTATCCAGCGGGATACCGTAAGATGAGCTTTGTTTTGTCCCTCGTTTATTTTCCGCTAAAAATACGATAAGATGTCGGAGAGTACTCGGGCAACCATCGGTATTAGGAAAGAATATAGTCCCCCAACCCTATATTCGTATCTTGTTTTTGCAAACAATAAAGAACATAGAAACCAAAGCTCGTTTTATTAACGTGCTGCCTTGAGCTATCAAGTCAACTGTAATTCTGCACACAAAACATTTGCGGCACTTCCAATTATTTCACCAACTTTCTTGGTATTATCGCCAATTTAGAAAATTAAACCTCCCCCTTATTCCAAATATTCAATGTTGATTGTATTCCCAGAGTATGATTAAAACAATTGTAATACGTCCAACCTCTGACGTCCAACGTTGGTATGGGGCGGCGGGGGAGGGAGGGCACGAGTAAACTATTCCGGTCTAATAGCCACAATGTAACGTTTTAATAGAGTGTCGCTGATGGTTTTGATCAAGACTGTAGGGTAAACGTAATTTATGAGCAAGAGCGCACATTCTTTTTTTTTGGGGGGGGGGAGGGTGTTACGCACTTTTCCAAATTTTTCGCGGGGTGGGCATTTTTCAGGGACAGACTTTTGACATTTATTGTGCCACTTAATTAAATACATTTATTACATTAATGAAGTTTATTTATATAAATGTATGTATATAGCCATATACTAACTTCCTAAGCATTTTAAACATTCCTTTCTCGCCGAATTTCTAGAAGAGGGTCTAGATGGGGAGGGGGAGTCTGAAAATCGGTAAACGGTAAAAATTTTGGTATTTTAACTGTAAAATTCTGGTATTTTAACGGTAAATCTTTGAATCTGCTGAAAAGTGTCACGCTTCACGGTAAAATTTTTAGTGTTTTCACGACTGACGGTAACCGAAGTTGAGCAATCACGACTCATGATATACCCCATCAACACCCTACTAGAATGTACGTAATTTCTTCTAAAACAACCCTATATATTGTATAATTAAGAATACAAATCGTCAAAATACATGTCAGATGTCAAACCTTTGGCAGGTAAAGCTTCAGCAACTGCGCTCCACCTGGCTTCATTCATGTCAGGAAGATATTCCCATCTAGAACCACTCATCTTAAAACACTCCACAGAATTAAGAGTTTCATGCTTCTCATTCTCACCTCCCATGACCACAATTCTATCTCCAGCGACAACTGCACAACAATCGGATCTCCTTTCCAGCATGGATGGTAGGAATGAGGTCTTGCCTGTCTTGCAGTGATACATGATAACATCATTCAAAACTTGACCATCCCTATCACGACCTCCAAGCACATAGACTTTATCTTTCCAACGAGCCGTTCCCATTCGCGTCACGGGATGTGGCAATAATGGCATCTCTTTGCATTCATTCTTCTTTGGATCAAACTCCAACACACTGTCGAACACATTGGAATGCTCATTTACTCCTCCAAAGATCAGGACTTTGTCTTCAAATACCTCAGCACCATGACAATACCGCGGCTTTGACATGTGGCCCAACTCTTTCATAATTGGTGGTGAGGTAAGTTGTAGTTCACTAATAGCATTGGACCGTCCTTTTCTATATAAATCTCCACCAATGTGAATGATATGCTGGTTGCAAACAACAGTTTGATGAGCATCACTCTTACACGGCAACTCTTCGGGGAATTCCAACCATTTCAAAGGCAAGTTATTGAGATCCAAGGTCTCTATCGTCTCAGAATAACTTCCCCCAACAACAAATAACTGATCATCATAAATAAATGATGAAGCTTTAATATGCCTTTCATTCATTGGCGATACTTCAAACCAACAATTTCTCTCCCAGGAATATATTTCTGCACTTTTTCCAGTTTTACTGGAACGTCCGTCGCCACCTGCTATCAAAATGTCTCCTCTAGGGGTATTTAATACTCCCTCAGTTGGAAATGGCAGATTGTTCAGCAGTTGAAGCATTTCTAACTTTGTTAACATTTGACTCATCATGAATTTGACTTCGTCCATGTCCTTGTTCACTTTGGAAAGATTTGCTTTCACCCCTTTTACTTCTTTCTTAACTTCTTTTACTTCATTCTTGACTTTTTTCATTTCATGCCTTGCATCATCTCTTGCTGCTTCCACTTTTTCATCAAACTTCTTATTCATTTCCACTAAACTTCCTTTCAATTTTCCGACAACCTTTTTCATTTCAACGTGATTGATCTGCATCTTTTCATTTGCTGCTTCCACTTTTCCATCCAGTTCTGTCAAACTTCCTTCCAATTTTCCCACGACTTCCTGTATCTGTTCGCAGTCATGACATTTCACTTTCCTATACTCACAAACCACAGTCTCGTGATGGTCCCTCTCTTGCTTGTTAATTTCCATGCCACAATTTTCATTTGAACACAACACGGGCGCCAAACCACAACTTCCAACATGATTTTCGAGATCTTCAAGACAAATAAACAGAGCACATCCCCGACTGGCATAATCGCAATTAATCTTCAGCTTAGATAAATAATTATTCACTAAACGCGGCCGACGAAGCATATCCACACTCAAATATTCGTTGCATTCAGGACAGGTTTGAGAATTTACCTTCAAATGTTCACTGATACAGGCGAGACAAAAGACGTGTTCATTATTTCTGCACATCCTCGGTTCTTTAAGAACATTGTAGCAGATAGAACAATGAAAATTTTCGTCGACATCTTTCTCAAATCGACAGTCGTCGTAGCCGTATTTCTCTTCTGTCGAGGAACAAGCCATTCTTTAAAGCATTGTAAATTGCTTCAAAACAATGCTCCGCTTTTCTTTGTACGAATATATACCAACCATCTTTCTTTACAACATTTGTCTTACATTGTAAAGCAAATAAATCGAGAGCAAAAGACATACGAGGTTTTAAAACACATCCAC
Organism: Paramuricea clavata; assembly: GCA_902702795.2. Classification (NCBI taxonomy): domain Eukaryota; kingdom Metazoa; phylum Cnidaria; class Anthozoa; order Malacalcyonacea; family Plexauridae; genus Paramuricea; species Paramuricea clavata. The sequence goes on along the minus strand of CACRXK020003943.1, from coordinate 13,460 downwards.
TTGGCTTTTGGTTTTATTATGCAATAACAAAAGCAGCCTGAATATTTAAAATACTTGGAAATAGGAATCATATAACCCAAAGGTGATGACGTATCAATTACCTATTAAATTAAACAAATATGGGCTTGGTTGATTTCCCGCTAACCCATAGCTTTTGGGCGCTGCCTATGAATGAAATAGGTTTTCTGCAAAGTATGTTGTCCTTTACGAAACTTTTTGGCTATACACTTTTATTATTGAAATTTGAAATCTGTTTGGCATCCGCGCTTTCTGTTTCAAAGTCATCACGTGATGTCACGTTTACCACATGACTAGCTAGTCATGTGGTAAAAATCTCACAACTTGTCAACAAGATGTGTTCGCAACAGGCTTATAGCACGCTTGTCAACAAGTTGTAACAATGCTGTTATTTTATCAAGTTGCTACAAGGTTGTTACTAGCTCACAACTTGTTGACAAGTTGTTGAATTACAATAACAAGTTGTTGAAACAACTTGTAACAAGCCTGTTGAGCTCAACAAGCGTTTTTACATAACGTGTGTATGGTTCAACCGCTCTTCGGACATGTCCGTTGAAAAATATACAGCATGGATGGCCCCAACCTCGTTGCCAACTGTGTCCAACAGACAATATGCCAACTGTGTCCAACATGCCAACTGTGTCCAACAGACAATAACCACCAGAAAGATCACATTCAGGGACGCCGGAAAGGGGGCGCAAGGGGGGCATCGCCCCCCTTGCCCTTTAGTAAGGGGGACAGGGAGAGTAAAAATTCTAACCCAAAAAATATGAGGTACAACGATTAAAAAGTATGAATTACGGGTGAAATGGACGTGATATTGAAATATACGTGAAATTTTCTGCAACATTGTGTCAAAAATTAGGTTAGCTTTCAAAAAATTTTTGCCCTTGTTTTGGTGAATTAAGGTTCCGGAAAATTTTTTGCCTTTGTTTTGGTGAATTAAGTTCCGGAAAAATTTCTCGGAAACTAAATATTAATTAGTGATTGCCTTTACGTCAACATTGCCCCCCCCCCCCTGTGCCCTACCCTCGCTACGGCGTCCCTGATCACATTTTCGGATAATCTCGGTGAGTATTCGAAATTAGCATAAAACGTTTGCAACTAAACGACGATATCTCATCGATTTTGTTGCATTGACCTTCGTTTGGACGTCTGTGACCTTTTTTACGTTTGAATGAACCCGTTTACCTGGTTGGACAATAAAATTAATTATCCGCAAGTCTGTCAAACTGAAACTTGCAGTTTTTCAGCGGCATATGGTAAAACATGGACTGGACTGGCAAAACATGGACTGTTATCAAAAAGGCCCGATTAGTAAAACATGGACTGGGATCAAAACGGCCCGATTAGTAAAACAGCAACGACGGTCTGCATGTTTTTGCTGCGGATTTCGCAGCAAAAACAAGCGGAGTTGGAAAAGTTAATGAGTTGGGCTGCAAAGAAGTTCGAAGAAAAAGTCCAAGCCGCAAACGAAGTTGCAGAACGTCTTCGGGAGGGATATATGTTGATTGATAATTCATTTTTAATGGAATAGTTTATGTTAACGAAATGGTGCTTGGTTTGGAGTACTCCTATCCCTGAAGGCCATTTTCCACTAGTCCACGCGAAATTTCTCTGTCTTTTCTAATTAGTTCCACCCGAGAAATCACAAGAAAAATTTTGCTCCGCACGCAAAATCAGTGCCTTTTATATACTATATATCTGGGGAGGCAATTGCCCCCCCCCCCAGGGAAAGAATTTGCCCCCCCCCCAGTAAAGCCATTTCTGCCCCCGAAGTGCGAAGCAGAATTGCTCATGATTGCTGTCAGAATTGCAGCTGATTTACTTGATGAGATTATGCCCTTCCATAACCTCCTCCACAGCCATCTTGTGTGTAATTCATATTGTTCTTCACCGAGTATTTCATAATAGTGATAGATTTCATGCAAACAATCCGATAAAATGCTGGTTCCAAGAAGAATAGATTTAGTTTAGATTTTTAACTGTTAAATACATGTATGCATCATCATAGCATGAATATTTCTTCTCAGATTTATTCTGTATCGTATGAAAAAGCAACGCAATTTTGAGAATGCGGAAATGGTGTCTCATAGAACCCAAAATGATTTAAATCACAGAGAGGAAATAAGGTGACACTGACCCCTCCTCCTATTTTTCAAGGTGACTTTTCCAATTTATTTAATTCCGAGTAGAAATGTCTGGAAAAATTCATGTCTTCGATGTCCTTTATAATCTTCGGAATTCTGCTAGATTTCACTCTCAAAATGCTTGAAATCGCAATTCAGGGACCCTAGATTTCAAAATTTTCCCGGGGGTGCATGCCCCCGGACCCTCCTAGACGGTCTCACGACTTCGGCGTGAGGTTCGCGCCCCCCCCCCCAAAAAAAATCAAGGTCTGGCTACGCCACTGGTTATAGCTGTACGACTATACCTACAAAGAGTTGAAGTTATTGTTTAAAGTAAAATATAGGTGAAATTAATAAAAGCTTTACAAAATCTCTCTTCAGACTCGCGTGTTCGCCAAACCTCGACGGCTCATATTTTTCGTTCTGCCTTTTTTCCCTGTTTTGCCCTCCCAGTGAAAATTCCTTAAAAAAGGCACTGCGCAAAATTCCGCCGAGTGGAAAACGGCCTTAAGTTATGCATGGCATTCTTGAAATCTTCCTGTCCGATCCGCTTCCCGAACGCCTATACAATCATGAATATGTTGTGGTTAGTTCGTGGGGTAAATTACTCTGAAAAAAAGCGTACGAAGATTCTGCATGGAATTAAAAAATCCCTGAAATTTTTCTTGGGATTGTGCGATTTTTTTGCCAGATTTTCTGGGATTTGTTCCGAAGTATTTTCCCCGTTTTTTTTTGTCGCCAAACTTTCTCCTAACGCTTTCATAAAAACAGAACTTTTGAATGTAATAAACAATCATAAGTAAAAATAAGCGAATAAATATGCAAAACCTAGCCAAACACGTGTTTGTCGCTACTTTTCGCCCGATGTGATAAAATTCTTACATGAAGTATTGGGTAAACATGGAGATTTCGAGGGTATGAAATGGATTTATAAACGTACCACACCCATTTTCTATTGTTCTCGGTCGGTTTTGGTTTTCCACTAAAGACCAGGTTCTGAAGGCTGGGCTGAAAATGCAAGTCTTACATTTGAACCGGGTTTCAAATTTTCAATTTAAGACCTGGCATTAACTATTAAGTTTTGGATTCGTGAAAAAATTGGGGGAGTAGGAAAGAATGGGAGATTTTTTGGTGGAAAAGAGTGGAGAAAGAAGTGGGAACAAAACTGGAAAAAAGGGAGTAAAGTGAAAGAAGGAAATAAATGGGGAAAAAAGTATGAAAAAATGGGGGAGCAAAGTGGCCAGGGCGACCCATATAAAAGTGTAAGAAAAATGGGAAAATTCTATGGTAGAAATAAAAGGAAATGAAAAAATGGAGGAAAAAAGTGGCCATGGAGAAAAAAGTAGGAAAAAATTGGGGAGAGATGGGAAAGTGGGACATTTTTCAGTGAGTAAATGGGGGAAGTTTGGAACAAAAGTGGGGAGGAATGGGAAATTTTACGAGTACTAATCACAACCTTGCATTCAAAAAATAATCGTTGAACTGCGTTCTATTTATATATCTATAAATCTATTAATGTGTTATATATATTTATGACTTTGTGTTATATTAAGAATTGCGCCAATTGGCTGACTCTCATGGAAGTCAGGTTTTTAAAAATCTATCTATCGGGGTTATTTGAAGGTCTATATCAGAGATTTGAACTGAACATAGAATAATTTGACTACAAGCGCCACTACAGTTCCTCAATCTTACCTTCATTTAGTTTTAACTTTTTAGTGAGATGTGCAAATATTCAAAAACATCGAGTGGAAAACGTAATAGTAATTTTTCAGCTCCCTAGTCCAGAAGACTTATGGCTTTATATAGTGAGTTCCACATCAAAAAGAAGAAATTACGCCATTCTAAAAGTACTGAATGCATTGCCATGATTCATGAAATCCCACAAAATACTGGACCGAGACGACAGCTATTTGCCTTCTATGTTTGGTAAGCGTACGTAAAATACTTGCTGAGAATTCAAGGTCTATTATAAAAGTTTTTTGTCTGCGCATGATATAGTGAAATTTTCAGAATGCTTAGGCCGTTCACATGATAATTTCATAATTTTTCAGCAGACTTCATTTTTTATTATATGGCCTTACATTATCAATAAAAAGCAAAGTTATCTGACTAGATTAATGAAAAACAAGATTAATAAAACCCCGTGGAGAATCACCAGCAAAATTTTATTTTTCTGAACTGTCCATGAGGGATTTGAACTGAAAACAAAATAATTTGGATGACAGTTACATCTAGTTTTCAACTTTTAAGTGAGGTATTTACGACTAAAAATAAGTATTTGCGTGCAAAAATTCAAAAACATCAAGTGGAAAACCTAATAGTCATTCTTCAGCTCCCGCGCGAAGTACACGCGTGTTTTATACCTACAAGAAATCACTCTATTGGCCGCTGTGTTGGCTTCACCCAATCATAGGGCCATTTATCCAAGATCTGGAGTTATCGTTCCAGTATTTATATAGAGTCCACTGATCTATACCATTATCCTCCGCTGAATTACGTTCATCTTGTACATAGAGCAAGAGGGCAACAGAGCAAGGCAGAGAAAATATCGTCCGCAACTACTTCATCTATGTCTTTCAAAAAACCTATTTTGCATGCATGCATGTATTACATATAATCCCATCCCAAACATCAGGTTTCTCCCGAAAAAGTAATAGGCATACAATAACTAATTTCCTATTCGTGATTAACATCCAGCAACCTGGAATCGCCTCAGAAACCGCAGTCTGAAACGAATACATGCATGTACTGCAGCTTCTTGGTATTATGGTCCTTTTCTGTTTCTTGTTAGTCGAATTTGTCCGACACTTTTCGTATTACTTTCCTCATTAAATCTCTGAAAAAAATATGTAACGAAAAAGAAATTATTAAATATATTTTAACACCAGCACAAGACTTACACTGTATAAATTTTTACAACTTTTACAAATTTACAGTGTAATAATTGTGGTGCACATACTCAGTAGATATATTTAAGATGATCCACCCTGAGTGTGTCCAAAACGGGCAAGCTGAAAATGTTGCTTGACTGCGGTGGGAATCAAACCCGCGACCTTTTGTTTGCTAATCTAGTGCCCCACGAGATCAAGTCGGTGTGAAGTTAATATATGGAAACTTCGCCTAGTTTCTAAGACTAGCACAATATTGACACATTGTTATGCACAATATTAGCGGAACGATACAAAATTCAGATGAGATTTGCAGCAGGTCTACAACAATAGAGGCCAGTTGCATTGGTGAAAAAGCAGATGTACTAAACAGTGTACCATCCCAATAATATTTGAGCTGGGGCAGTGGGGTTGGAAATATTTGGCTTTGCGATAACCTTAATTGAATTTAGAAATGCTGTGCTGAGTGGTTATATTATACTACCTTAAAAAATAAGCAGAAACTAAATTGAATTTAGTTAATTGAATTTAGCTGCAGTATCAGATTACAGGGTGATGAGGGTGCAGTGTATCTTACCTGACTAATGTAAGTTTCTCTTCCATTGACTCCCAAGGATGTCTTTCTTCACTGTATTCCAACATTTCTACCAAGGAACACACAGATAATTTTATCTGTTTGAAATTATTCTCATATAATATGTACGTATACTCAGGTGATGCCAGAGTCATCCATAAAATTTAATAATGGCCAAAGATTCCAGATCATGAAACACTATAGTGTAGAAACAGGCCCTATATAGCATTGCAGTTCTCATTGCATTTTGTATCATTATTATTACCTTTAACAAGATCAGTTTCACTCACTCGAGCACCATTCTCGTAATACTTCACTCTAAGATTCTAAAGAAATATGAGATAATTTCAAAATTGGAAGTTAGAGACAATTAGCTGATTAAATTCACGTTACATTTCTACCACTGCGATAATTATGGCATTGTCATAAAAGACAAGGTCATGAAACTTTAAGATATTTAAATTAATAAAAATAGGATTTATGTGATCATTGTAGTCGTGCAGAAAAGGTAATCATGCGAAAAAGCTTTTTTGTAGTATGAAAAGTGGATTGGTGAAGGAAGTATAAGGATAAATCATATAGTTAATAGAATAAATCAAGAAATGATAAAGGTTTATTAGAATGTGAACATCCACAAAATTTCTTAATTTACAAATAACATCAATATTACGTTTAATCTTGTTTAAAATCTCAGTAACATATGTATGACAACCAATTATACAACACCAACACTGTACTACATTCTCTCTTAAAAGTTAAGCAATAATGAATCATTTAAAAATATTTGCACACAGTATAAAACAGACTAGAGTCATCAGCAAAGAGATGCAAATCCAGAATATCACTATAGAATCTTTGAGATTATTAATATACATATAGTGGGAAAAGCAGCGGCCCAAGAACCGATCTCTGTGGCACGCCATATGCTATAAGGGAAGTACCAGACCTAACGTGTCCTATCGATACAAATTGCTTCCGGTATTCTAAGTGTATAAGACAGGAACCACTTTAATTAAACCACTTTAATACAAAAACCTTGTTTGTTAAACTTTATTGAGTACAAATTAATTCAACAATTATTCATCTAACATACAATTAAAGAGCTGTACTCAAACGGACAAGGCACAAACTGGACGTAAAGTCCATTGCATGGTGCCCCTCCTCTTCCTAACATAAACCTTTTAATTAATTCACAGTATACTGTACAGGGTGTCCCAAAAAAAACAAAAAAAACAAAAAAAACAACAAAAAAAACAACAAACCAAACCACTGAAACAACGCACTGCCAGAATCCGAACGCTTCAGCACCAACTGAACGCAAAGATACGTAAATATGACCTCTGATAGTATTCAAGTTTTTGTAGAAGATATTGTGGTAAACTGTATCAAAAGCTTTTGACATGTCGAGAAATATCCCACAGGAATAGTTTCGATCCTCAATGGCTCCTTGAATTTTATCAAGCAAATTTTATCATTGTATCGACCAGACGATGGTGATCAATCAGTGTGAAAGAAACGAGGTTTACTTTTTCAATGAATGTAGCAATATTGAATTCGGCGGCAAATAAATAGAAGACATTCAAAACTCCTGTAAACGCCAACATTCCTGACGTTGCCCACCATCTGCTGCCCCACGTAATCCTTGCTAAAGCCCACCAATAAATTGACAAAAAACAATACTAATATGTATACTTACAACTCCAAATGTACTTTGCTCTAGTCGAGTGATAATTGACATTCTGTCGATAGCGTACTGAAGTTTTGCATTGTTCTTGGCTTCACTGTATGTGAAACTCAACTGTGCAATAAGGACATTAAGTAAAATCACAATCACCATGGCCATATAACCAAGTAGAATAAGGATGGTTAACCAACTACATAATGACAAACAAAAACACATTCAAACTTTACTGTTTAACAGGTCTCCAGGATCTACTAGTGTATAAACAACTAGTCCATCAAGTTTTTCCATAGCCTATTGAAAAGAAGATGGCTGTGGAATGTTAGTCAACGTTTATTCACAAAAACGGTCCTTCACCGTCACGTGTGTATTGTATTTTTGCCAAATCCACCAATAGCAAAGTGAGCAATTATTATTATTACTTGAATTTTCCGTAGTCTTCTTCAACCGGCTGTTGTTCAGCAAGAACTCTGACAGCAGCTAACATCAACGTTCCATAATTGCTAAAAAATACGAAAATAGAAGGTAAGGAAAAACACTCCAGAACTCAGAAGCGCAAACCTGATAAAGAAGGTGGGTTAACTACAATTTTATTAAAACTCTGGTTTTAAACATTCTGAGAGATAAGAGTTAGCTATTAATAAATCCAAAATCCTTCAAAAGATTAACATCGTGCTACAAAACCTGCTTCAGTATGTTCCTGCTATTTTAATGCTATTCTGCATGTCCTAAAACTAGAAAGTTCAGTTGCTCTATACCAATAATTTAATCGAATAATTTATGCGAAAATTTAATCGATACACGAATCGATAGTGCAAAAACATGATGTACACATGATGCTTTACAAAAAGTACAGTATAGTAACACAGAAATAGTATTTTCTCTCTTCACGTCGTTCGTTTTCGATCTAGTGTGGAGTTAATTTACTGGTGACTTGCACTAAGATATCACGGTACCTTATTACGCCTAAAATAATAGTAGGCGTATAGGTTTAAAACTGCAGGAGAATACTGGGTCAAGCAATCATTCCAATTTTACCTGAAAATATCCTCCATTCCAGTAGCTGTCAACGCCATAAACATGGCACCACAGAAACCAAGGCAAACGATAACAAATACAACCAAAAAACGGCTAATGTCACGATAAATAATTTTAGCCAACGTCTTTGTATACAGTCCAGTTGTCCTAAAGACAAAGGAATCTGTGAGTGATAATCGGGTATTTTTAAGGAAAATACAATACAGGATGGCATGTTGGTTGCGTCTGTAGTATATATACTTGAGGGTGTTTTTTCTTCAACATAGAAGTTTTTTCTTCAACATCGTGTAAAATATGGTCCGTTTGACATAATCGCAATTCTTTTCTTTTAAGCCCCAATCGAATTTTGAAAGTGCTGGATACTATCGCTTGGTGATGATATTTGCTGTTAAACATTGTAAGATAGTTCGTCTAATGGGCATGAGTTGTTATGACCTTTAATTATACTAGCCATATTATTCATGAAACTATAGCTTATCTTCATTGTGCTGCGATTCAAAGATTTTTTCTTAAAGTGTTGACTAGTGGGAAATGCTTGGCAACACTTCTGCCGATATTTACTTGTACATGTGCTGAATACGGGGGGGGAGGTTACTTAAATACAGTCGCAACTTCGAGTTTCACGCTCAATGCGTTCCTCAGGCGACGATGCTTGAGTCTCGGTTAAAGATTCATTGTCGAATTTGCGCTGCTTGTTCTTCAAATGCCAAATGCGCTATAGGACAGCTCAGTAGATTTAACGTAGCGTACGTCTTCGAATGAGGTCTTATGATCTTAAAAACTTTCTTAAATGTGTTTGATGTTATCCCAATAAACTCCTTGATTTCTCCTCTGTCATCCTTAACTTCCGCTTTATAGACAACGCGCTTTATAAGGCAATTTTTATTTATGCAACATGGGACAATTAGCCAATTTCCCAATCGAGCAGAGGACTGGGTCTAGTTGATGTTTGGAGGGACGTTTGGAGGGACAACAAGTTATCGTGAGCGAGATAAATATATATTAAAAGATTCCTTATCATAATTGTTGCGTTTCAGGCTGCACAAATAACTTTAGGAATGTAGGAAAACTTCCTAGATGCCATATTCGGCATATTGTTTATTTTTTGTCCCTCCAAACAAGCGACTAGACCCAGTCCTCTACTCGACTGGGAAATGGCTAATTCGTTTTTATTCTCTGCAGTTGTAGTTGTCGTTAGTGGATGGTACCGCGACATTCCTACTGCTTGAAAGGATGCCACGAAGCATGCTTGCATGCAATGCATGCATGGTCAAGTAGAAACGCTAAACACCTCATTCAGTTTTTACTAAAATAATTTGTTGAAAAAAATTAAGAAACATTACCTGGTAACACAAGAAAACTTGAAAATTCTTAGAAAATTGAACAAATATCCCAGACTTGCAACGCTCCATTGCTCGCTCACGTCAGCAAATCGAAGAGGGATAACAAGCAACGTCAGAATAAGACCAATCCAATCAAAATAATTGTAGGGATCCTTGTAGTAAACCTCGAATTCTCTAAAGTATAAATAAATTTGTGCATTAGCAAAGATCTTGAAAAAGAAACGTACTGTGAGATCATAATTATATTCGATTATAACATTAGAGCTTTTTCCGATAAATAATCGATTAATGAATCAGTTAATACATGCAAAAAGCCAGACAGTGTAATGGGAACCCTAGACTTATTAATTTGGTGTGCACGACATCGGTCTCTAGAAGCCTTGCTCCCCACATTGTTACATTTAGACCGCGTGTTTGTCAGGTCATGTTGATGATTGGATAAAAAAATTCAAATTTGAAGAACAATCAACAATTTTTCTTTTGGTTATTTACTATCATTTTTGGATTTTACAAAATCAAGTTGGTCAATACACCATAATTTTTATGAAGTATATAACTTTTCTGTATGTAATCACTTTATTTAATCACCTACACATCCGCATGATCTAATATAAAGGATGCGTCATCATAATTACGAGAATAGCACGCAAATGATTATAACACGAAAAATAATTTAAAACATATGAACTTTTCCACAAAAATATGCCCATTTCTTCCACGGATGATTTATATAATTAACACGATAACTTATATATGTTTATAATATAGCATTTGTAAATTCTGAACGCTGATTGGCTAAGAGCCGTGTTGATATAACTCATTGTCAACACGGAATCGTCGGAAAATTTCTTTCTTTATATCTCTTTGTGCTATATTATAAAACAAATATAAAACATATATAACTATAGTTATATCAACACTCGTGGAAATTGGGAAAACTCGAAATTGTGTGAAAACACTCCGTCCTTCGAGCGTCGTGTTTCCACACAATTTCTCGTTTTTCCCAATTTCCACTCGTGTTGATACAACTGTATATCAACACGGAAAATGTTTTATATTTGTTAAATATTAATCAATTGTTGATAATTAATTCAATACAATAATAACGAACCGACAGGAGCAGCTGCAGAAAATATGTGAATAGATTTATCAATGCCCTGGTCGAGGGCAACGGTTGACGAGCGATCCTAACTACTATTATCAATTTTCTTGCACTCCATAATCAACCCTCACCAACTTTGTGCTGGGTTCAAATCATATATAGACATATCGTCACTCGAATAACTATAATAATGTTTGTCCCATAAATTGTCCCGTATCCTGTTCGTTTGGTAGCCGTAACCTGAAGTTCAGGCCCTAATGTGATTAGGGCCTGAACTTCAGGTTAGCCTAGCCGCTGCCATGGCATTGGTCATCTCTTTAGCTATTCACCTCCAAAATTTGATGTCCAACTGGTTTCCAAACACTTTTAAACATTTTAATTGGTCGAAAATATACACATCAGGGGCAAAAGTCAATCTGTTGATCTCACCTTCAAAATGGCGTCAAGTATAAATACTTGCATTGAATAAGGTTTTAATATAAGCAACGGAGAAAATTCAAAATTGTTGTTGATACAGCGTTGAAGTTGAAGATACGCACCAGGATTCATGTGAAACAGCTTAAGGAATTAAACATTCAGTTTTACATAAGTTAAACGTTTTTTTATGGAATAAGACCTCGTTTTGCGTGCACGGTAGACGTCAGCCATTGGACATCGATTTTCATGCACTGGAGACCAATTGCGGTTCTCCTCCAAATCATGGCATAACTGATCTATCTATATTGGAACTCAGTGAGCGCCACTAACAAGCTGCATGTGAAACGAGATACACTAAGTTTACAAGTCAAACTTACCGAACTACTTGGCACATTTCTTCTAAGATATATATCATCAAAAAAATAATGCTCAAAATCTCACAAAACAGTCTGAAATTGTCAGCCGATCCGTCGTACTTCTTTGGGTCTTCTCGCGTGGCTCCGTAGATCAATGCATATGACAAGAGTGCAAGAAATATCGTGTAACAGATAGCTTGCAAACTGAAATGAATAAGAAACATTGCTTTGTTTTTTTGTCTTTACGTAATATTTCAAATTCGACTATGAGGACTGCTGGACTAGATTTCAAGGCCGCGCAATCTGATAAAAAATGACATCTCATATGAATAAATCACTACTTGAAGAAGTGAGGAGAATTAATTTTGATCCAGTCCAAGGACTGAATTATAATTTTGATCCAGTGCTAGGACTGAATCAATATACTTCACCAGATATATATTAACGGCTTATTGACCTCGCTTGTTCGGTTTGTACTGTGAAATATCAGACCGAGGTTTTTTAGGCCCCGTTTATACACTATACCGATTCGCTCGTCACGCCATCATCTTCTGCCGTTAAGAAGTAATGGTTAGTAGCAAATGCTTATTAGTTTGACAGAATTGGCATGTTTATTTGGGTCTCTGAGATTAAAAATCTTCACAGCCTTTCAATACCTACAAACTTTGACGCACTCCGATAGCAATCCGGTATACTGTAAACGGGGCCTTAGTATGGACCGAGCGACGAAGGAGCGAGGTCCATGCAAAAAACAGAGGTCTGATATTTCACAGTACGAACGAACAAGCGAGGTCAATAATCGGTTTATTATATGGCTGAACTGAGCATATGCTCTTCGCGCGAATTAAATCGACTATCGTCAGTTTCACTGGGTAACATTTTTATCTGTAAATTTTAATGACACACAATTGGAAAATTAAAAAGCAAAATTTTTTTCTGTTTGCAAAGCAAAAATTTCCCACCAGATAAACGACATCCGGGACCACGGTCCAGATATGGCTTTTTTACGGACCGCTTGTCAGCCAATCAGAATTAACATTACTTATTAACTTAACAATCGCACGATTGATGGAAAGGACAACAGAACTATTTGTTCCTTATTACGTCCCACAAAAAAAATTACAAAGAATACACTAAACATATAACAATAAATAAAAATACAATCACAAAATAACATGAACTATGACTATACATTCCTACATATTTATAAACAACAGTTTGTTTGCAACGAGCGACACTTGCTACACAGAGTTTTCCACGTTCTATAGGTCTGTCTATATCGAAGACAGTGTTCAGTTTATTGGCATAGTTTAGTATTTTAAGGATAGCAGCTGAAGAGGACGCTTTTATACAGAAGGTAAATTATTCCACAAAAACACAATTCTATTAAAATACGAGTTTCTAAAGAGAGGTTTTACACAAATTTGGACGAAGAAAATCGCCAGAACTGGAACGGGTTAAGTGATGAAGAAGTTGGTTAATGAATTCATTAACATGCATATGAGCAAAATAAAACAATATGGTTGGCTAAATTATCATGATTTATAGATGAGTTTCGGATCTAAAATTAGCCTAATTCAGTGGCGGTAATCGGCTAGAAGTTATTTTCAAATTGCGAAAGTCTGATATCCTTTTTGTTACGCATATCAGCATTAAATATGCATGAGCCAAGTTTGGCCTTTTCCAATTCCTTATTTTTCTGATGCACTCTACTGTGTGAATGACATGATACAACGCAAGAAAAAATGTGCCGAAATATTCGTTTGATTAATTCTCTTGTTATCTCCTTGGTTATATAAGCTGCGCGGTTAGTTTTATTCGCTTTTACTGTATTCTAGTTCATCGCGTTTGTGCAGACTTCATTGTATTACAATATATATTATATTTAACAAATATAAAACATTTTCCGTG
>CACRXK020003942.1:8202-33844 GCA_902702795.2 Paramuricea clavata | reverse complement strand
GGTTCTGGCTCTTCGTCTTCGCACTGTTCAACTTCAAGAATTGAAATATCTTCTGTAACAGAATCACCATCTTCGTTCGACATATTTGCGAAATTATAATATTAAATGCGCGCTAGTGACTAAGTCATGTGACGATAAGCGCGCGAGACATTGACAGGCCGGGAATAAACGAGGCATTCCGATTAGTTCCGACGTGTTGTCAAAACGTAAACAGGGCGCACATATTTGCATTATTTGAACTGAGGATGCGATGTCAGGTCGACGATTCAATCCAAAAAAGTAACTTGTAACGATGTTTGACAAATTTGTAATCGTTTGAATTTTTAAGCTATTTTTGTAACTAGTTACCGTTACAGTTACATGTTCCCAAAATGTAACGAGTTACCGCTACAGTTACTGGAAAATGTAATGATTACTTGTAACTAGTTACTTGTAACAAAGTTACTTACAGCACTGCCTAACATATATATGTTTGGGAAATTGATGTAATTAAAAGTGATATTTTTTAGGGGATTTTTCATTTGTAAAAATATTCTTAAAAAATTGTTGTGTTACCATGACAACTACTTCACATTCGGAAAATACAATGGTTTTGTCAGCAAGGCGAGGTTGTATGCATGTATTTTCTAGTGTAGTATGTATATCCGAGAATGCATCCCATCAATACAAACATATTCTTTCATATTGTAATACCAATTGTGAATTAGCCTCCATGCCCTTCCTTCAAAACCAATATTGAAATACAACATGTATAACATGCCATTTATCCACAATCTGTCAAATGCTTTTGACAGAGGCGTTACTTCAAGACCTTTGAAATTCCCTGTGGGATAGAGCCTTTGTCTTTGATGATATTTGCGACATGCTCGATTTCATATTAAATGAGGTATTTAAATCTCATATCCCCTCCAAACAAAAATGAGTTAAAAAAATTAAACAGCCCGCTTGGATAAACGCTGATATTATCAGTGCAATTAATAAGCATGACAATGAACTGAAAAAAAGCATGCAAATCAAATTCTCAAGACGATTGGGCAAAATACAAAGGGACGAAATGTTTTGTGGCAAATTTGATAAAGAAGTCAAAATGCATGTATGTACAAGAGTCCATTGATGAAAACAAAGGGAATCCTAAAGGGATTTGGAAAGCTCTGAAATCTTTTACTAAATCTCATGATACTGCAGCTCAACAAATCAATTTGATACTACAAAGATTGAAAAATATGTCTCATCAAGGATCGGACATTTTGTTACCCAGTTTAATATTCCTGTGGTTAGTGTCGAGGAAACAAAAAAGCTAATTGATAAATTATCTCTGCCAAAGGCAACGGGGCCTGATGGGATCAGTGTTAAAGTATTAAAACATATCTCACCTGTGTTTGCTGAACCTCTAACAAGATTATTTAACATATCCATTACGAAGGGCCTTTTTCCAAATAAATGGAAAGTTGCACGAGTAGCTCCCCTTTTCAAGGATGGTGCGAATGACCACCTAAGTAATTACAGGCCCATTTCTATACTGCCTGTGTTCTCAAAGTTAGTGGAAAAGCATGTGGCTGGATCCTTTATGGACTATCTTGTGAAAAATGGTCTGCTTCACAATTTGTTTTTCATGTGGGGCATTCTACTGAATCAGCCCTAATTAAACTAACAGACCAAATCCTATTTGATCTGGATCAAGACAAAGTTACTGGAATGGTTTCTGTTGACATCAAAAAAGCATTTGACCTTGTAGATCATTAACTTCTACTAACAAAACTTCGTCTTTATAGGCTGAGTGATTCTGCGTTGTCCTGGTTTCAATCTTACATTACGTACAGACACCAGTTTGTAACTATCCATGGAGAAAGATCGGACTCCCTCGAAATAAAACAGGGGGTACCCCAGGGATCCATGTTAGGTCCCATTTGTTTCTATTGTTTGTAAATGATATACCTCTTCATCTACTTCTTTGTGCTTTACATTATGTTCTTCTCTATTCAGTTCATGCGATCTGGGTTTAACATTGGGGGGCAAAAATGTTTTCACTGGAGACTGCCTGGGTTGCTCAGATACAAAATAATTATCAAACGTAGATGATTCACAAATATCATGACAAGCGATGTACAGATACTGTGTCATCTAGTATCCTGTAACTTTGATTCAGGTTATCTGAAGATTATGATAAACTGGTAATGTTTAGAATATCATCTTCTTCTGACCTATAAATAAGTGTAATGTTCAAAATATATTACTGTACAATGATATTCACGATCATACATTAATTGAATTATGACCACACACACATATACTCTAATCTTATTTAAATTAAATTGTATTAGTTGGCTTACTGGAATCAATACTAAGATGTAACTCAGTTGTCTTCTCTAGAGGTTTCGATTTTATTGGTGTCGAAGAAAATATAGGGGGCACATCAACAACAGCAAACACATATACACCTTAGTGGATAAAACACCACTACAACAAAGTAGAGATCGTATTACACCAAGTCATGCCACATTGTCATGCACTTATAGTTTAAAAGTATGTAGAAATTTTTATTACAAAGATGAGACCATCAATCATCTAGAATTGACAACATCCTTGACGACTATCTTTTTAAGCTGGAGGGGTTGCAAAATGGATTCTTCCCATGTCAGTGGACAAATAGGCTCATTTTGGGGTGAGAATTTGGAAAGGTGCATCCACTGGTGGTGTAGTGGGAGAGAATGCTTTAGTTAAAATAGAGTTGAAAATTGTCTGGTCAAACTGTTTAGTGACCGTGAGGGGACTTTATTATTTTACATTTAACATGCCTGGCATTTTTGCACGCGAAATTGCACATTAAACTGTGTCAATTTTTTTCGTTACCGGGCAACAAATTTGGGAGCTTGGTAGCGAATTTGATAATTGAAAAATTCCTCAAATTCAACGAGCGCGTGCCTGTGCGCATTTTCCTTGAGGATAATTTAAGGGAAACAGAGCGTGTCTCGGGATCAAAATGATATCTAGATTACCATGGTTACAGGGAATGTTTTGCCACAGGAGCGCTTGTTGTTCGGGGGCATTTGAGGGAAATGACGACTTTCGCATGAAGTTGTCAAAATGCAACAACTTCAGCTTGTAGAGGATTCTTTCTACAGTGTTATTTTCATTTTAATTTTGAATTCTATACAAGTCAAGATACCTATTAAAAATCCTATGTTTTTGACAAAATGTGCTAGAAAGATAATATTATACCTTTTACAAAGGCAACACACAATAAAATATTTTTTGCTCAAGTAAGAGTGTATTCAACAATGTTACTTTGTGAACCATTAGCATTTTTCTTATTCCACACAGAAAAAGGTATACCAAGTTCGTTTATTGTAGAAACTAGCTTATTCAGGAAAGCTTTTTGAGGTTGAGGTTTTTGAGCTTGTAATCATGGACTTTTCAAAGGCCTTCGACAAGGTCTGCCATAACAAGCAAAACTGGACTTCTACAGTGTACAAAGTGATATTTTGCATTGGATATATGCTTCCTTGATAATCGTCAGTAGTGCGGTGTAGTCGATGGAGAACAGTCCCCATACCTCCCAGTCCTTTCTGGTTTTCCTCAAGGCTCCATTATCGGCCCAATCTTGTTCCTTGTGTACATAAACGATCTCCCGGAATACGTTCAATCCAATGTACATCTCTTTGCTGACGACACAATTATGTATCTGGCAATTCACTCAGAAGATCAGTGCGCTCAACTACAATCAGACCTAGACAACCTACAATCATGCAAGAAAGATTGGTTAATGGAGTTTAACTCAGACAAATGTGAAGTCCTATGAGTAACACACAAGAAATCAATGATCCTTCATGACTATACTCTTCACAGCAAAGTCCTCAGGTCTGTCACAAGTTATCTTGGAGTACAATTATCACACAATTTAAAGTCGAACTCTCACATCAGCAATGTTACTGCCAAAGCAAACCATACTCTAGGGTTTCTGAAAAGAAATCTGAGGGTAAAAGAATGTGAAGTCAAGCAAAAGGCATATGTTGCCTTGTATGCCCCCAGCTAGAGTACTGCTGCAGCGTTTGGGATCCCCGATGCGGAGTTGAAAACAATGGTTCATACAGAGTGGAGATGATTGAACGCAGAGCAGCGAGATGGACCCTAGCACGCTTTCATCCACTGGCCAGTGTTACTGAAATGCTAAATGAACTTGGGTGGCGCTCTCTTGAGGAAAGACGCATTGACGCTCGTCTAGTCCTGATGTACAAAATTGTCCAGGGCCTTGTACCAGTCAGCTGTTCAAATCTTCTTCGTCCTGCATTAAGAAGATCTCAAAATGCACATGAACACTCATTCCTACCTATAGTCTGCAACACGTCCTCCCACTACCTATCCTTTTTCCCAAGAACAATTAACCAGTGAAACAGTATTCCTTTAAACATTTTGACAAATTGTAACAATATGTTCTTGTGTTACTGGATAACACTTCAAAAGTCATTCTGGTATTCCTAAATATTGAACGATAAGTAGATATTAATAAATATTGTATAGTGTAATTTGATACCGGATTTCTGGGTAGGGCCATAATCTTATCCTCAAATAGCATATATGTCTATTTTGAACCGGACAGTAATTGTTACTAAAGGCAGACTGATATAACGTAATTATAGATTTATTTTTGCTGCCGCAGCGTACGAGCCTGAAGCGAGCGAGCAAGGCAGCAGATCCTAATTTTGTTTTGTGGGTCGAAATCAAAATTTTCTATGTGGCGCATTGCATGACGGTACCAGTGATTAACTGTGGTGCAGCGCGGTCAGGCATAAGGCAAACAGGCAATGTGATCATGTTTCATATAAATATATAAACTGGGATGTCACACTGATAGCTTGTTTACATTTCCTGGAGCATCATGAAATCTTATGTTTAACCACAGTGGTTTAGCCCATTAGCTGGCAATGCGCCCTTCCCTTGTCGAGCGCCAGAAGATTTTACTCGTCAGTGGTATAGGGTACTGCCAGTAAATGGGTTAACAAACCTATCTGCCA
The DNA here is from genome assembly GCA_902702795.2 of Paramuricea clavata. Lineage (NCBI taxonomy): Eukaryota > Metazoa > Cnidaria > Anthozoa > Malacalcyonacea > Plexauridae > Paramuricea > Paramuricea clavata. The sequence goes on along the minus strand of CACRXK020003942.1, from coordinate 28,832 downwards.
ATGGCTCTTGTTAATTCATCAGCACAGTAATGACCTCTACTTTAGTATTTACCCTGTCCAACGCCAGACGATTTTTAATACTCAGTCAGTGGTAGGTACTGTCAATAAATGGGTTAACAAGGATAACAATAATTAGCCTGCATGGCAGGCGGTATTTCCCAGGCTTGCCCAATTTTAGGAACCACCTGCCATGCAGGCTAAACAATAATAGGATGTTTCTGAAGGACTCGTTCAACACCCTGAAGTTTGTCTTTTGCTGTCAAAGGCAGCATTACTGCCCTGTGGGTAACCTAGTAGTATACATACAGTACTGTCCAACGGAAACTATACATCGAGTATCGAGCGCGTTTCAAGCGAGTGTCGAGCGTCTCGCTTCTCGAATCGCGTTACCTATTGAGCTTCGCGAAACGCAAAGCACGATTCGAGTCATCGCGATGCGAATTGAAGAAATTTTCGAGAAACGAGATTCGAGTATCGAGTATTCGCGAAGTGCATGATTTAAATGCGTTATTAAGAACTGCGATGCCACTATGGCACGTTTAATTGTATTTATTTCAGAACCATCTTGAGAGATATGAAAAACTAGTTTCACATTCTTTTTTCATATTCATGCAGTTCAGATTAATTGTATTTACCCATGCACGCGTTCCGTTTATATACTGTAAGAGTAAATGTCGTGTGAACAACTTATAAAACAGCAGTTTGCCGTCCTTTACATACCTTTTATTGTTTTAAGTTTTTAATTGGCGAGTTTGTATATATTAACATTTACAACAACAAAGCGCAAAGATGAAGACTCTGTCTCTGACGAGATTTGCGATAAATTCATCAATGCCAACAGGCCGGAAATAAAACAGAAATATTTTATACAAGAATGACATACCTATAGTATAGTATGCCAGAGACAAAGAAGGCTACTTGCTGTCAGACATAATGCTTGTACTTCGGTTCTTTTAAACTGCTACCAGTCTTCTTATCCCATTGATTAAACAGCAAATTAAAATATACGCATACCATATAACGGCGTAGTTTCTCTCATTTCACATGTTTCCCACAGCCCGCCATCAGAAACAAACAAACAAACATACACAAACATATAGTTCATCCGGCGATTTGCATTTCAAAACCGTGTCAAATAACTGGCATGCAAATGGCGAAAATGTAACACTTGCTTTACTGTATGTGACAATAATATTGTAGTAGCTACTTCTCTGTTAATACTAAAAAAAAACATGTATTATCTTGTTGATATTGTCATACTTTATTTTTGTTGTCATACTTTATTTTTAGTTCATATTGTTATTAATCGGTTATTAATGGATAATGAAGGTTGATACAGGCTTTTGTCTGTTTTGTCAGTTGAGTAATTAAAATAATTTCACTTCCTCAAAGGCAAAGCATTCATTCGGTTTGAATCTTTAAATTAAAACATGTGTATCTGTGTTTTACTGCTTCATTGACATGGCGTTTCAACTCTGCGAGCATCGACAACTGGACAAGCTGTTACACTTTCTATTAAAAAGGTTTGTTTATAAATTATCTGGCTTTGAAATATTGAAAGAATTACCGCGATTCATGCCATTTTCGAATTTCGACGCTTCGCTAAGCCTAAGGTGAAACTGTGAATAATATATATACCGACAGTGCTGCGAGACATCTACTTATAAAACGTAAAAGCAAGACAGTGTCTTAAAACCATATCTTGTGCCTCAATCGTTTAGAAAAAAACAAGGTAAGACTTCCATATGCCGACATGTATGTTGAATAACTAGCCTTTATGTTTTTCGCTACCATGAAGTTTTTGCTCATAAGCGATTTATCGAGCGCGATTCGCGAAGCGCGTTTCGCGATTACGTGAAAGCAGTAAACAAATTATTCAAGCGAGTCATTACGCGTAACGAGCGAGAGGTCTCGATAGCGCCCCTCGCAAGGTTTCGCGTTGCGCTTCTTGCTCGAACATTCTCGAAACTCGCTCGAAAAAAGTATAGTTTCCGTTGGACGGTACTGTATCTTTGGTTAAAGCTACACACACCAATTGACAAATAGAATTTTTAATTAATCTTGATGTGTAAGATCCAACATATCATAATTATAGACAATGAATCGTGTATATAGCCACGTACAGCAGAGCAGACACTCAGAAATTTCCCACAAAAAAGAGCTTCGCTGACGCCGTTGTAGAGGCATAGACGGCATCAGGATTTACAATTGAACATTGGGTCATCCTTATGATGTCATTGATAACACAATCACAAGTTTGCCAAAACGCGTTGACCTAATAATTAAGTCTGGTGCCGTATTGGACAAGTATTAATCTATATATATAAATGAACTTTAGTAGCTTAATAACTAACTGACAGTACTCGTGAACAGCACTCGTGAACAGTAGTCACAGTAATTGCTTAATTTTTCGTCAGATTGTAAATAAATACATAAAATATACACAACATTTTGTTCATTGTTACTGTCCTTACAATCTCATGGCAAATGGGTAAAACAAATTGTACATTTCAAACAATAATTGGCAGTACTCATTAAAACCTCCAAACTTAATAATATGAGATATAGACATTGTCTTAACTCCTGATATGGCAAGCACTGTGATTGTCCTTTCCAAAGCCCGAATTTTCCTACAAAATACCAACAAACAGAATTGCAACACTTATGCCAGCATTTAAAAACATTTTATTTCAGAGAGTGAAATCATATATGTTCGTTTAGCTAGTGTTTCATTGAGTACTGTCACTGAGTACTGAGTGTCACGATACAAAGCCAGGTGGCCTGCGCGTCTAACAATTACATATTGTTTTGCAGCGTATTATTATATCGCAATAAGCTCTTGCAGTTACTCTTTGTTATGTAAAATGATGCATTTTTCATGGAAATGAACATGTAGCATTTTTCAGACAATCTTGGCCATAAACCATAGGACGACGATAAATTTTTATGCATTTTTAATGCCTCCCCCCTTCCCCCCCCCCCCATTCAATGTTGCCGTTTCGTGTAGATTTATGATCTGACCTACTGTACAACAAAATTGTACATTGAATGGGGGGAGGTGCAAAATTATTATAAAACCTAAGTATATTAAAAAGTTGCGATTGTAGATTCTGTTCCGAAATATCACTTACTCGAACTGACCTGACCGCGTAGCTCAGTTAGCAGAGCATTGGGCTAGTATTCCAAAGGTTGTAGGTTCGATTCCCACCGTGGCCAGGCATATTTTTCAAGCTTGCCCGGTTTGGATATACACTCAGAGTAACATCACAAACATTATATTGACTTAGTCAACACTTTGAACAGAACATGCCAGCGTATAGACGAGTTAATACGTAAGCATGCCAATTGCGCAAAGCTAGACTATAAGAGTTAGATGACAAAAAGAATTCGATGCCAAAGTGTACAAGCTGAGTGTCAGTAGAGGAGAAATGGAGTCAGTGAAGACAATGAATACAAAGATTCAAGAGCATTGTAAGGAATTAGAAGAATGGAAAACAAAATATAGTGATTTAGTGGAGGAGAGTAAAACATTATATGAAGAAGATATGGTAAAGGAGGTAAAAAATTTGGAAGAAGAAATAACTGATTTAATGAGGCCAACAAGGCTTTGAGGGAATATGTTGAAGTCCTTGAATGTAAAGAATCATTACAATGTTAAGGAGAATCTATAAATAACTTGGGGAATTAAAAAAAGAACGAAATCTCAAACTGCTTCACAACAAAGTGCAGCATATATATTGTGGTTCTGCAAGAGCTTTGGGCTGGATCTTACCAACATAGGGTTTCAGGATGAAACTGGTTGTAACTACTCAATTGAATACCTGACAACATGCTGTGCAAATGCTGATCATATGCAATATGAAAAATCGAAAAATAAAAAGGAAATTGTTGAAAATGTTCTATTTCCCCTCAACATGTTCTATTTCTCCTGGTGTTTCCACAAACAATAATATTATAAGCTGAAATAGCTAAGAAATCGTATAAGAACATCTATGATGGATCTGTCAATTCATACATGGAGATCATAGATATCTTATATACACTAGATAGCGCATCTCTTTTAGTAAAATTGAAGCCAAGAATATTCCAGCGGTTACCCCCATTTGAATAGATGGCGGCCATGTTGGTCGTTCCCACTTGCTAATAAACGCTTAAAAACAACAAAAACTTTCATCATTCGAATAGTTTAAAAACGTATTTGGAATAGGGTTAACTTGATGTATAAGTTCCCAATTTAAGAAATAGAAAACATACGAATCTTCTCACTGCAATCACGGCTTCAATATTTGAATTGCAGAATAATTAGATGCACTATCTAGTGTATATAAGATATCTATGATGGAGATGAACAATGACAGCATTAACTTAAAATGGTACCATCATATGAAATGCTGGAAGAGAAGATCTGTAGATTTCAGAGAAAAGAAGAAAAATAATAAGGAACTGGCTCTAAAACTGTAACTAAGAATGAACCAATAGAACCAAGGTGGAAAATTGCATGTACTCACTGAGATAAGTATTATTTGTGGAAGAGACGCCTCTTGGTTCTCACTTGACAAGTATAATACTAGTGCCAATGTGCACAACATTCTCGGATTTGGTTTTAAAATATATTGAATTGTGATCAATTAAGTTTATTTAGGGTGAAGTAGTTTCTATGCTACAAACATCCAACTTTGTTATTAGCAGATGTTTAGTTTAATAATTTTGTTTCACACCAGGTAACTAAGAGGAAAAAACAAAGAATCTTTGAGTTATTCTTTCAACATCTGAGACAAGGTTGTCAAATTTCATGGGAAATATTGTACAAAAATATACAACTATTTGTCAGTCATGTGAAGAAATGCCATCAATTCTGTACCAACAATCGAGAGAAAGTTCAGATTGAGAAATGCGAAGAACTGTACAGTGACCATGAAGAAGCAGACACACAGCTCCTCCTTCACGTTAAACAAGCTTTGAGATCATATTGTCATATGCAGCCCTGACACTGATGTATTCATCTTGCTATAGGACATAAGTTAGCAATACCAACAGCATTGTATTTTGACACCAGGATTGGAAACCAAAGGAAAATATTGGATGTTGGTAAAGTGCATCTAACTGTTGGCTCTCAGCTTTGTGATGCTCTCATTGGCTTTCATGCATTCACATGTATACACAGTCGTGATGTTTTGGTCGCAAATTTATTAACCATTCGAAAAAATAGAATAGATCAGAATTAGAATAGAAATAATAGAAAATATTAGAATATCATATTAGAATAGATAGATTAGAATACATATAATAGAAAAATATATCTGATGTAAATCCCAGTTTCATTTTAAAATGCTGTGACAGTACCAGTGCCTTCTAAGGAAAAGGAAGGACAAAGACCTTGGATGTGGAACAAGCACGTCGGTGACGTAGTTTGTGTTGGAAGTGGTTTCTTCATTCCAAGTTCGAACAGGTGGCATTAGCATACCCATCACGACATCAAGAAAATTGTCATCCTGTGCAAACAAAATGAGGCTTAGAAATTTCACCCTGTGGGCTTATGTGTATGTTATTACCTGCTTAGTAATAACCTGAGTGTTTATAGCTATACGTTTCGAGCAAACGCTATGTCTACATGAAAGTTATAATAACAAGGTGGCATCAATTCCTGACTAGAGTCTCTAGTAAACATTACTATTGAACATTGGTTGGTTATGACAATTACAAACGACTCAGTTTGTTGATACAACATCCCAAGGCTCACAAATTGTATTTTTCGCTATACTTACTAATTCCTCAGAAAATGGAGTTTTACATCCTGCTGATAGCCACTTCAAAATGCTCTCTCTTTCCTTTCTTTCGTGTTTATGAAAGAGCGTATTCCTCACACTTCCGATTTCATTTGTTACCACCATCTTTAAATGGCCCTACACAAGGTCATCAATAAAGATTGTGGTGTTCACATACATCAAATTATAAATGTAATATTCGTTTTGATTTGTGGAAATCGCCATGGTACTTATTAATACACCCTTTCGATAATTCTGTCACACATACTTTTCGTTCTGGAGCTTGGCTCACGATTCATGAGAGCGAGGCTCCCAGGCCAAATGACATAATTGTCGAAAGGGTGTATTGCAATGATTACAACAATCAAATGCCAAAATGCAAGTAACTTATTATATTGCAAGTATTTATCACCTACCTCAACTGCTGTTTCTAAAATCAGTAGCATCCCGTCTAGATTTTCGTATGGGTGTTTTTTGCTATATAATAAAAAAATACTTTGCTGGTACGCTCTCGCGTGCAATTGACTAATAACATGCCCTTGGTAGATGTGATGCCGGACAGATACCTATCGGACCGGTACCAGCCCTGTGTCGGACGGTATAGTAAGTATAGGTTATTTTAATTTGTGGCAACGAGGGGATATGTGATTTATTGACTGAGGCGCGCGCAGCGCTGAGGTGAATAAACACATATCCCCCAGGTGCCTCAAAATAACGTACTTATTTTTCACATTGCGAGGTCGCGTTGATGAGTCAGAATAGAAATAATTCTTCTTATTATATATCAATAGTCAAAGTCGCATTTTTCTAGTGTTTTATTGGTTGAGAGCATATCACGTGAGAGTGACGAAATTAGGCTGTCTCCCTCGCAACAGCGCGAGAGGGAGATAATATGTTATCGACCGGCGAATAACAAAAAAAGATGCAACCTTTGGACATGCCTAGTACGTAATTAAAACTTTCGCTTTAACAATAAACTATTTCATGTATTTACGTACATTTGTTCTTTAACTTGTTGTTTCTTTGACTATTGATATATAATAAAACACTTATTTCCTGAGACAGGAAAAGCAGTGTGTTTTGTGGACCCTCGACCTCCCTCGGCGAACATCGACGGTCTTGCGTCCACAAAACACACTGTTTCCCTCGGTCTCAGTAAATAAGTGATAAATGCCATATTGCCTTCGTTATGTTGTTTTTTTCTCATTTTTTGTGCTGCAAAGACATTGCAGGTGAATATTAGAGGGGATTATTAAATGGAAATTGATTAGCGGGGAATATTGAATATATTCCCCGATAAGTAATGTGTTGTTTTTTGTTCATTACCATGACCTTCGAGCTGAACGGTCATGGTTAACGAAGCTCTTTAAAATTGATTAAATTTCCACATTAAAGTCAAATAAGTATAATGCCTGATACAGTAAAATGTTTAAAGGAAGCAAACAAGGCACTGCACTCTGAAATTGAGGAATTAAAGTCTCAACTGAACAAAGTCAGCCAAAAAATTACCTCACATACCAACAAGAAACCGGCCATTGAAGATCAGACGCAGGTCATGTCAAACGACCACAATAAAGCAGTAGAGTTTATCGGCAAACAATATGACGATCTGGATGCATTTCGAAAACAAGCTACTCAAGATATTAAGAAAATTGCTTCAAGACTTGATAAAGTTAGTAGAAGCTGCGACGAAATATATGAAGCCATCGAAGCAATCGAGACGTACAGCTATCAGTATAATATTAAGGTGGTTTTTTATCCCTTTTCAATATGATTCCTTCAAAATTTTGGTTTTCAGTGTTTTAGATATTTCAAGTATTGAACTTTCAGAATCTGCTATTATTTTAGTTGATTAGTTCGGTTTTTAAAGCGAAAAATGCTTTTAAAATGGCCATAGTGAATTATTTTCCCCTTAGCAACGCCTTAGCAACACGTTTTGGCCCATAAAAACGCATGAAAAACAAAAACAAATGAATAAATAAAGGTTTTTGAAGTTTCTACTTTTGATGTATGTGATTTAAAAGTCATTTCAAAAGCTGCAATTTGATTGGTCCATTTTTCGAGCACATAGTACTTCATAGTGTGCTACACTTATCGACCGGGCGAATTTGCTAGCGAATACTCCGTGATTTCTTCGTATTTATTGAGGACTTACTGCCGTTTTTTAAAATTTCTTTTACTTTGTCATCTTTTTTAAATAATTTTTGACATAATGGGAAATCTGCAAAATAGAAAGAGAAAAAAGAAGAGAATTCCACCATCAAAGGGAAGCAAGAAATTCAAAGATGGCTGCCAACCATCTTCTCAAAACATGGGGGCTTCCCAGACGAAACTTGCTGGTTCAAATGGCAAATTTGGTGAGAATTTTGGTGATAGTGACTCCTTTAAAGAAGGCACAATATTCATGGATGTACAGGTACTTTTTGGTGTATTTGATGAAGTACTGAGATGCCCTGACTGTGGTAATCATATAACATCTCAAGTTGACATGAAGAAAAAAATGGGTTTTTGCATTATATTATCTTACAATGCAACAATTCTGAATGTGACTGGAAGCATTGCTTTCACACATCTCAAAAGCAAGGGCCCTCATACAATGTAAACACAAGAGCAGTCTTGGCATTCAGGGAAATTGGTCGTGGACACAGTGCCATGGTGACATTCACTAAAGTAATGAACATGCCATCACCACCAACTGGCCGTAACTTCACGAAAATTCAAAACAATAAACTATTGCCTGTTGTAAAACAATTGGCAAATGACAGCATGATGACCAATGCCACAAGTGTCAAAGAAGTTTGTGATAATGATATGGGAGAGTGTGGGATCTCCCTTGATGGAAGTTGGCAAAGACGAGGCCATACTTCGCCCAATGGTGTCGTCACTGCCATATCATTAGACACAAAGAAATGTCTGGATGTAGAAATTATGTCAGACAAGTGCAAGGCATGCCAGAAATGGGAAAAAAGAGTTAATGACCCTAAATATCCAGAGTGGAAAGCTAACCACCAGTGCAAAATTAACCATACTGGAAGCGCGAACAGCATGGAGGCAGCTGGTGCCTTGCGGATTTTTCAAAGATCCTTCATTTCACGGGGACTCAAATACAAGAACATGCTTGGTGATGGTGATTCCTCCACATACAATAACATTGTAGAAAGCAAGCCCTATGGTGAGGAGTGCATTCCAAACAAGCTTGAGTGCATAGGTCATGTACAAAAGAGAGTCGGAAGTAGATTGCGAAGGTTGAAGAATTCAAGTAAAGGGATAAAGCTGAGTGATGGGAAAGGGTTAGGCGGTAAGGGAAGATTGACCGATGGGAAGATTGATGTGTTGCAAAATTATTATGGTCTTGCTGTGGGAGAGAATTTGAAAGATGTCAACAGCATGGCCAGATCTATTAAAGCAGTGCTTTATCATGTTGCCTCAACTGAGTCAGATCCACAGCATATCACCTTTGTCCGAACGGAGACGACAGTTGGTGCGGGTACAAAAGAGACAAGGAAACTTATGAGCACAAGAAGGGCATTCCCAAGTGCATTGTTGAAGTTATTGAGCCAGTGTTTGATGACCTGAGCAAGGCTGAGCTTCTACAAAAGTGCACTCATGGCTTGACTCAAAATGTAAATGAGTGTCTCAATGGGCTAATTTGGGATCGATATCCTAAAACCACCTATGTGGAACAGGAAACTGTAGCATTGGCAACTTATTTGGCAGTGCTTAAATTTCATGATGGAGACATCTCCTATTTGAAGATATATGAAGACCTGGACATAAAGCCTGGGATGTTCACCTGCCAAGCTGCTCAAAAATGCGACCAATCTCGGATCCGTTTATCGGCTAAGAAATCCAAAGAGACAGTCAAGAGTAGGAGAAAAACATTAAGACATTTAAGAAAAAAGTACATTGGCAATGTAGAAGAGGTAGAAGGAGTGATGTATGAAGCTGGAGGCTTCTGAATGTACGGTAAGGTACTTTGAAAGTAAATGGAAGTTTTAAAATGGATTTTCTCTATTTAGTGATTTGGAAGTTGTTGACGATATTTGTCACACTGTAAATTTGTAAATATATTTGGGATTGAATTGAAATTTGGCATATTTACTCTTTACAATGTGGGCTATCATGTGACACTATTTAGATTTCAGTGTTTGATGTCATTCACAACTTATAGATCAATTAAGAATAAATTAACTGGTTAAAAATTGAAATTATTCAAAAAGTTTGATTTTTGATTCTAATTTGTTTTGAAAGTATATTTTAAGAATTTGAAGATTGTCACATAATAGCCCAGGATCTAAGCTTTCTAAGATATTGTGTTTACAATTCGACTTAATTATGTGTTAATTAGTCTAATTAGTGACTTTTGGAAATTTTTTTTCATTTGCTATTTTTCACCTCTTAAACCTTTTTAAATATGCTAACTTTAAGCTAATACCTGTAAAATTGAAAAAAAATCGTCAAAAGGGACATAACCACCAATATTAAGATAGTTGGACTGCCGCCAGTTAACAACAAAGAATCGTCTGATGTGACTGCAGCGCTTTGTGTAAAGCTTTTTTCAGCATTGGGTGTAAATGATGTCTCTATACAAGATATAGACATCGAAATTCACCTGCTAGTCCAGACCCAAAAATCTGCAAATTCGTCCGAAGGCTTGCTAAAGACAAAGTCATGGCGGCAAGACGTAAAATATACGAACTAAAGCCCGAACAACTCGGATTCCAAGCACAGGAACAGCATGGCCGAATGAACATCTACGAACATTTAACACCTTGCCTTCAGACACTTCTCTTTGAGGCTAAAAAAGTGCAAAATTGTTACGGATTTAAGTACTGCTGGGCTAAGAACAACTACATTTGTCTTCGAAAATCTGATGACTCGAGTGTAGTAAGAATGAAGACACTTGAGGACCTGGCTAAGCTCACAACGGTTGAAGATGCAAAATGATCGGTACATTAAGATAAGTAGAATTAGACACTAAAAATATATTGTGTGATAACAATGGGGAGCAAACATGACGAAAAAGTAAACAAAGCTATGTTTCGCGAACTGCCCTATAACGGTGTTAATATTGTTGCTAGTCACGGACAATTTAATAACAGTCTTTCTCCAAATCATATCGCTAAAAACTATTTAGATAACCTTACTAGTATATATGATCTGGACCTATTTAATCTGAATACAAATCCTAATTCGGATATAAACCCCGATCACAATATTATCAGTAACCATATTCATAGTAGGTATTATTCACCCAATAGCTTTCAAAAAATTGACAAAGCTCCAAATAGTTTCTGTAATAACCGATTCACATTCTTTCATAATAATGTATGTAGCTTGAGGAAAAACCTTGATCATCTGCAAACCCATATATTGGATGAACTTGGTTTTTCTTTTAGTATTATAGGTATAACTGAAACTCGCATAACAGATGCTACTATTGATAACTTCAATTACAATATTCCTGAGTACTTGTTTGAATTTGTTCCAACGCCTCTTGCTGCAGGAAGAGTCGGATATTTTATTATTGAAAAAACCGCGAACAAGGACTTTCAAGCTCTATGGATTGAAATTCTTATGCCAAATAGGAAGAATATTATTTGTGGTGTACTATATAGGCAACATAGTTCACCAGAATGTTTCCTAAATTATTTTGAAGAAAAACTCGAATATTTCACTTCTCTGGGCAAAACTGTTGTTGTCATGGGCGATTTTAACATAGATTTGCTTAAAATCGATAGCTGTAATTATGCACATAATTTTTTATTGACTTTACAAAGTTGTTCAATGACCCCTAGCATTGATAAACCAACCCGTGTCCACAGGGACTCTGCCACGCTAATTGATAACATTTTCATTAATATTCCGGATAAAATATTAACGAGCAGTAATGTCGTATCGGACGGAAGTGATCATTTTTCTCAATTCTGTATTATAGATTTAATTTCAGCTAAGAACAACGTAACAAAATTTAAAATTAGAGACTACTCTCGTTATTCAGAGACTTTATTCCTTCAAGATCTGTCACAAATAGATTGGAATTCCATAATAGCTAACCACCAGACTGGAAAGTTTGTATTGCGCAACCTAGATCTAGGTTGCGCAATTTCGGACCAAAAACGCGTTGAAACGCGCAAATTTTAAGAATTTAGCTATCCGCCGTGCATGTAATAATATTGTGCAATGACCGCCGCGCAAACGCGCGGAAAAGCGAGAAAGAAAGCACAAGAAGTAAGAAAACGCGAGAAGCAAGAATGCGCGAGAACACGCGTTGGAGCGCACGTGCATCGCGTGACGTTTGCAAGATCGAGTTTCAAATGCAAATTTCAATGCGCTGGCAGCGGTAGCGCCTGTGGCGCAACGCATTAAGTTACAGCTTACTTCCGATTTGGTGGCTTAACCAATACGAATATGGCAAATTGTTATTTTTTGCGGTATCGCGTTCTTTTGCTCGGAGTTTTCAAGGCGAACAACGTCGGTATTCGAAGTTACACGCTCATATTGTCTATTGAGTACTTTTCCTGTGGAATTCTCAATTCTGTGGAACGTCTTGTCATTCTCGAGAGTTGATTTTAAGAGGTGAGTGTGTCTGTGTGTGTAGTGTTCCTAGTTGGAGTATCTGTATTTCTGTTGCGCTTATGGAAATTTATATCGCGTAATCGCTTCTCAACAGAGTTACAAACCGGGCCTTTGGCCGCGTTCGGTTTGTCGAAATTATTAGCTTTATGAAGTCTTTTAATAACGTTTTAGTTCGATACTATAAAATGTTTATTGATTGAAACATGCGTTTTAGTTTCACGCCAATTCACTCACGTCTCATGGTAAATATAAAGATGGCAGAGATCCAGACAGTTAAACGAGGTAAGGCTGGTAATAAGGTGATTGACGTAAACAGCGTATACTGCGTAATAGCTTAATAAGCGACCCACATATGTACTATTTAAAGCACGCGTAGGAGTGTTTTATCATAAAACACGACGCATAGCGGAGTGTTTTATATGTGATAAAACTTTTATATGTAATAAAACATGACTACAAGTGCTTTAAATGGCTTAAACTACTCATCTTATTATCTTATACGAGTTCATTGGCGATTTGGCCAAGTAATTTTTAAAATAAACGTTGTCTAAATCGAGAAAATCAAAGCTAAAGTCTATGTAAATTAACATGATTTTTTATCACATAAAAAACCACGACACGCTTATGATTTTTTATTGTGTATTGCTCCTGAATTATTAATGACTTTTTATTTATAAATATATTTATAATTTATTTTTGTTATAATATTAGTTTGTGCTTCATGTGAGAAGGAATGTGGAAGTCATTTTTGCAAAGTATGCAAAAAGGCCTGTCATGCCATTCCACCTTGCTCAACATCTACTGCTGAGGATGAAGAAGGGTTTGGTGCACAGGTGCTATGTAGTGGTTGTGCAAAGACTAAGGCGGTGGCTCAACCAAAGCAGATGACGATTTCTAAAGAAGGTGAAGTAAAGCGATAATATTAGGATAGAAACGTTTTATGCCACAGTTTTCTTTACACAAATTACATCCTGGCCCTGGTGGTCTGGTAATTATAGGAGTATTGCCACTGTTGTATAAGATAATATACCTGTCGACTATTTTTACCTATACAAATTTTTACTATTAATTATAGAGTCTCAGTTTGTCAACATGTTTAAGAGAGTTGGCACGTCGAAAACAGCAGGACCGCAGGCAAAGCGAACAAAGAGTGGGCATGAACACACACCCATGGGCTTTTGTTTGCTTTGCTTCAAGGAAGGGAAATCGAAATTTTGGCTTCAAAGGGGGAACAAATCCTCCCTGGCCACCCACCTTAAAACCCACAGCGATAAGGGTCAAAAAACATCGCCAAATGATGCTGTTCCAGAAAATTCACCTCTTGCTGCAAAGGCATTAAAGGCATACAAGCAAATTTGTCCAGCAAGCACTGCAAGTTCAACTAGGTAAATAACAACCAGTTAATATATTTGGACTCAATACAATTATACAACCATTGTAGCTAAAGCAGGTTTCATAAGTATATGTGATATCTACACATTGTAAATTAAGCTACTTTTTGTATTTGAAATTATATAATAAAATAATAATTTAATTTTTATATAGTACAAGCCAGATGCATGCTCAGGTGGATGATATAGCAGACCCAAAAGAGACCACTGCAATGGACGTGGAGAGTGGCTTAGCTTCAATGTATGTACAGCATAATACACAACACTACATTGAATCAATACCCACATATTAAAATTATAACGTTCATATTGTTTAGAGAAGAGCATAAAGCTGATAAGGGTAGTGGAAGGAAGGATTATATGACCAGTGTACCATCGACTGGTGTCACTCCTGATTGTGAATCAGTTAAATTAACTGGTTTAACAAAGGAAAAGGAAGAAAGATTTGTCTACATGTATTCTCACACATGAATATAAGTCAGGCTAATGCCCATCCTACAGGCTACAACTGTTTTAAGACAACCTTATTTGGAATGGGAAAATAAATGTATTGTACTTGTAGCAGCATGAAAACTCAATTAATGATAGATATGAAAATGTGTACTATCCATAGTCCATTCGGTCTTTCAGTGCATTCACTGTATAATTTCGTAAATATTGTTTAATGTCAACTTTGTATTGATGGCAGTGTTTCTCCTTTTAGTTCTGGCCCAGGAAGTTCTGCTACTTTCAAGCCAGCTCCTATTATGTAAGTTTGGTTTAATTTGTACTTGTATTTAAAAATAGGTCCCCAGTTAGCTATAATGCTAGTTTACACGAGGTCTACGCTATGGTATATCAGTTATGCACTCACCCATGTAGCCAATAATAATTTTCTGCTAGAAAGAACGTAGTTTAAAAGGTATAATAAACGTATAATTATTTAATTGAGTTTCCCCCAAAATTATATGGCAAAATGTCCGCCATAAGCGGATGAGCCATGTTTGTTTTGCCTGACTCGTTTCCAGTCTCTACTCTTTTTTGTGATTTGACTTCATAACGCACTACAAACGTTATTACGTTTAAGGTAATTCCGCAGTTTTGCATTGCGCACTTTTACTATGCACACATCGTATAACTTAAAATTTCATCCATTATACGTACCGTTTACCGTGAAAAAATCATAATTTTATGACAATTTTATGCTATCGATTTTATACTATCCGATTCACGTTAATTTAATTCATTTGACAATCATGGAGATCAGATTCGCGTTAATATAACCATGTTTTAAAAGACCTAGAAGCAATTCGTGTTAATTTAATGTCGCGTTAATAAAGTGCGCCGTTGATTTCCTATAATAAGGTATATGCAGCTAAATAAAGCTTGTCTCTCAAGAGTCAAAACAAGGGGTATGATCCGTATGAACAGTTAAATTAGGCCTAAAAAGCTAAATCGTACTTTTAAATGTTTCAGTCGAATTTAGGAATTTTGTTTCATGCAACTCAAATTCTCAACCTAAATTGTATTTTCATGGCCCCAACATGCTCATACACTCATAATCTATAGTTTAAGGAGAGAAGACAACATTTTTTGAAATAGAAATATTGAATTAAAAATAAACTTTCTTATTGAATAGCATTAACATTTCTATTACTACAGTGAACGGATTGTACGACGACAGCCTGTTGATCTCACATCATCTGAGACTGAGATTACTCCAACCCCAAGCCAATCAAGCCATCACAGCTTTCAAAGCTCACTGGAAAGTTTCCTCCCCTCCCTTTCAAAAAACGAGCAAGGCGACCTCCCTTTTAACATTGAAGAGTTAGCTGAAAAAATTGCAACAAAGGTGGCAAAAAAATTAAGTCCTCCGCCAAGTTCAAGTCATTCTAAGAGTTCAGCAACCTCGTTAAACCCCTCATCGAGTCCGCCTCTTAAAGCCGGTAATTTAGTTGAACTTCTTGAAGAAGTTGCAGATTTTAGGTTAGTTAAGGAGGAGAACGGCTGGGTAATAAAGTGTTGTAGTTGTGAGGAGTTTCTGTCCTCTACCCGCGTTTCATTTTCGTCTTCGTTTCGTCGACCATCTGGTAAAGCAGATGGAAGCTTGGCAACAGGTTTATTATTGTCAAACGAAGCGTATCAACAACTCATTGCTGGCAAGTGTGAGAAATGGTATAGCCAGAAACAAGCATTCCATCGACATCTTTCTTCCAACACCCACAACAACGCTGTAGATCATATGAAGTTGGTAAGGCAAGGACGATCCAGGGAAGTTACCGTTGTAAAGAATCAACTCCGTACAGCCATTGGAGTTGTGAAAACGAAGTCGGCCGCAATCCAGTACGAGGCACGAATTGCGGAGCTGCAGGTGCAGACGTTGGTGATTTCGGTCATTCGCGAAAGATGTTCCCTGCCATGATTGAAGCAGCGTGTGCATATATCGACCTGAAAACCGCCAATTTTCTTTCTACCCCTCTGCCAAACACGGGAATGCCTCCGCACTTTTATGTTACTGCAGATAAGTCCACAAACCATCGGATGACCAACCAGGTCACCGTCATCTGTCCGGTGGTGAATGGTAGTCGTGAGGGCATTGTCCTGGACGCTAGGGAGGTTTATGCAAGTTCCGATGTGACTGGTGGTGCAGCTCACGCTTTAGCAGCTGCTATATTTAAAGATCTGGATGAGCATGTCGGCATAAAAGGAAATCGCCTTCTGCAAGCCCAAGGAAGAGTAATGGATGGCCAATATGTGAACCGACCATTTATTGCTGCCATGAACGAGCCTATGATGTGCCTTTTTGAAGATGGCCTTCCTTGTAAAGAAAGGTTTTGGTGGCCTGTAGAGTGGGACCCTGCTCACTGGTTAGACAAAGTTTTCAGCGAGTTCAAAGATTCTTCTTTTGTCGATCGCTTGCTGAAAAGAGTTGCGCTATATCACCAGCTTTTCAGTCATGGTAAGATGCACAGCGTGGCCCGTCACACAGCAAAAGATCTGAAACTTCCATTTAGGGTGACCAACGCTTATGCCCATCAGCGTTTCATGAGTTCGAGCTACCTCTCACTAAAGAACCTTGCGAACAGTTTGGAAGTTTATATGGAAACATTCAAGGACCATGACAATCGAGAAGTACTTGGTTATAAGTTATGTGGTCAAGACTTTGTCCATGATTTGTTGGGTGTTCTTGATTTGTTGTGGCCCTTGGTGGTCCTTATGCTGCAGGCGCAGGCTCAATGGTATCCTGGCTGGAAGTTGTGCTCCCATATTCCTTTGGTAAAAGAACAGATTGAGAGATTCATCGTCGAAGTTTCCAAGGAAGATCCTGCTGCCTATGTTTGTCCCAGACTGAGCCAGAAAGTCGACGAAATTAGAGATATGTGCTATGGTCAAAGTGATCTAGAGACTGGATGGTTTGTCGTTGGTGGTGGCGACAATGGAGTTCCAGTAGATTGGTCTGCGCGTGAAATCGAAGATAGTGTGCGCGATCTGGAAAAGCTGGGCAGAGATGTGATCAACCAGATGGAAGTCCGATTCAACAACAGCTTCTCTGAACTCAATCGGTTGCTGTCAAAATGTTTCGACTTTGCACGGTTATTTCTTGGGTTATGTGGAGTACGATCCGAAGACAGCATACCCGTGGACAAAAAGAAGTTCTCCGAGCTTGGCGTTAACGAGTTTCGACGATGTGCCTCCTACGTTGCTCAGATGCCTCATGTCCAAGAAAAGGATTTTGAGATAGGTGGTGAATTGTCGTCTACTGTGTTTTGGCGTCTAAAGAAAGTGCTCATCGCTGTGATCTGGGGGGATATGCTACACACGCACTTTTCCAACTTTTTTAAACAGATTACCGTCAAAGACAGCGGGGAATTTTCTTTAAAAGATCTGGTTGTTCCAGAAGGAGTATTTGTTGAAGCTTTTCTGAAAGGCACAAGGCGACAATTCACTCTTTCTGATGTATTTGAGGTCAAATTTAGCAATGGTCAGAAGATTGAAGCCATATTCGACGAAGAGGTTTTCATCAAATCTCTGTACACAGATGCGTCGTTTTACTCTGCAGTTGGTCAAGAGTTTTGTCTTGTTTTTGATATTTTTTACGCGAAAAGTGGAACAGAGGCGGTTGCCGAATCGTTTTATAGGGTGGTAGATAGGCATGAAATGGATGGCGGACAGAGCACCCGGATTCTTATGAATCGTTCAAAAGTAGATTGGTGTCTTCCGCCCGTCATTCAATGCGACGCGGCACTCAATGACATGGCAAAACTGTACATTAACGGAGACAAGGAGCTTGGCCTATCCAGACATAGCATACCTGTGTTCAAAGATCGACGATCATTGCAAAGACACGAAGGAGAACTGTCGAAGGTTTTGGAACGAATTGTGACTTCGCGACCGAAGTTACCTTTTCTTCTATAATCCATAACATTTTAACGTGCCACAATGAACCTGCTTTCTGGAAATCCTTGTGCCCACTTTTATCAACAGTACTATTATCCGGAACATTTTAGCATTATTGATGCTGAATTTAACCTGCATGCTGTTCTATTTATTTGGCTGTTCTTCTTCACATTTTTAACTCAAAATCCCTTCCAGTCCAACACCTGGTTGCTGAATATAGACATTTAATAACAGAGAACGTTCTGAACTTATAAACCTTCCTTAACCACCAGTCCACCACCTGGCTGCTGAATATAGACATTTAATAACAGAGAACTTATAAACCTTCCTGGTTGCTGAATGTAGACATTTGATAACAGAGAACTTATAAACCTTTCTTAACCACCAGTCCACCACCTTGGCTGCTGAATATTGACATTTTAAATCTGGCCGTTTCAATTTGATATCATGTTTTGAGGAAAGCTTCCTGCTGAGAAAATGGTTTTTCTGCTGATTTATCATCAACGAAGCGAATTTATTTGGTGTCAACCTTTCATGTGTTTTTGGTAAGATGTTATGAATGATGAACGTAAGTCACCAATGCTGATGATATTACTGTACTTATGTTATGGTATGTGTAGTGGTACTGCTAAAATGCTTGATCAAAATCTCCTCCTTAACTAACACCTAGCTGCTGAATATAGACATTTAATAACAGAGAACGTTATGAGCTTATAAACCTTCCTTAACCACCCGTCCACCACCTGGTTGCTGAATATAAACACTTAATAACAGAGAACTTATAAACCTTTCTGGTGGCTGAATATAGACATTTAATAATAGAGAACTTATAAATAAACCTTCCTGGTTGCTGAATGTAGACTTAAGACATTTAATAACAGAGAACTTATAAACCTTCCTTAACCACAAGTCCACCACCTGGTTGCTGAATATAGACATTTAATAATGGAGACCTTATAAACCTTCCTTAACCACCAGTCCACCACCTTGGCTGCTGAACCATGTTTTGAGGAAAGCTTCCTGCTGAGAAAATGGTTTTTCTGCTGATTTATCATCAACGAAGCGAATTTATTTGGTGTCAACCTTTCATGTATTTTTGGTAAGATGTTATGAATGATGAACGTAAGTCACCAATGCTAATATTACTGTACTTATATTATGGTATGTGTAGTGGTACTGCTAAAATGCTTGATGCCTTGATCAAAAGGTGACTTGAAACTGTACATTTAAGTGGGTAGTTAATGAAGTAAGGTGTTTATTAATGTTGGTTTTCTTACAGGCTTACTATTAACTGAAGTAATTATTTTGTTAGACTGTTAGTATAACTGTTTGGTAGTGTTTGGTATATGCCTAAAGACAAAAAGTTAAAGAATACGAAATCCATTAATTTCAGTGTATAACCACTGTCGCGGCGCCAATGAGAAAGGTAAAAATTTCATGCGCAAAATTTCACGCCGGACGCGCAAAAACGAAAATTCGCCGCGCAAAATTTCTGAAAAATGATATAGATTGCGCAGTTTGCAAACTTTCCAGCCTGGCACACAATCACCATACAATAGATTTTTTATTAAACAGCAAAATATTCCTCTTTTCTCGACTAAAATAAAGTAATACGTAGCTATTTAACCAAGTAATAACTAACTCTCTACACTTACAGGAAAATTTGGTTTTAAAGCTTTGTCGAATTTCGAATGTTCTTGTACCCTGGATTCCAGAGCCTTCGAAGTAAATAATAAATCAACCTCGTACCCAGGGCTTCTGCGCTTATTGCTCTCAGAAGAGAGCAATAAGCGCAGAAGCCCTGGGTACGAGGTTGATAATAAATTGAAATGTCGCGAAGGCTCTGGTTCAACGGGGCGATTCTTTGATTAAACCGCGCCAATCACAAAACAGAATTAGTGGTTTTAGTACAGAGTACATCATCCTCGTTCCCAGGGCTTCTCGGCTGCCTGCGTTGCAGAAACGCGCAATAGGCGTACTAAGATATGAGGGGTGGATATAAATTGGTGAAGACAGATGTTTTCGGGCAATGTCTCATTTTTTTTGGGCCGTATGTTTTCAGTTCACATGTTTTCGGGCAATGTCTCATGTCATCGACATCGGGCCGTATGTTTTCGGTTCACATGTTTTCGGGCAATGTCTCATGCATGCCATCGACATCGGGCCGTATGTTTTCGGTTCACATGTTTTCGGGCCGCATGTTTTCGGTTCGCATGTTTTCGGGCAATATCTCGGGTATTAGTAAAACCAGGAACACCGGAACAACGGAACACCGGAACACGGAACACCGGAACACTAAAAATTCTTAATTTGTTAAAAATTCGGAAAAAAAATCCCGGGGGTGTGAAAGTATTGCTGCAATAATTATTGCGTAAAACGTGCCTTTCTGACCGATAGCTACTAATAACGAACAGAAATCCTCGCAGAAATCAGTCTCAAAGTAATAAATATTTGCCCGAAAAATAGAAATCAAACCTAGAATTGTTATTTGTTGAGAATATTGAATGGCCCATCTTTG
>CACRXK020003941.1:22365-33846 GCA_902702795.2 Paramuricea clavata | reverse complement strand
TAAGTCCATTGTACTTTTTTATCTTAAGATGGATGAATAAAGCTATTATTATCAAGTAGCCCGAACGCAATGACATAACGCTACACTATTCTCTGTGCCAAACCTTGGGTATTTGGTGACTATACATGTATATATAGTTAGTCTGGTTATAATTTTGCGTTAACTTTTGCGACATTTCAAACTCATTCACGTTTTGTTTTAATCCATATCATGCATGGGTTTCAAGATGGAAATCTTGTTCTATTTCATGTATTTATGTAAAACCTTATTATTTTTGGTAAGTTTAATCGGATGCACGCAGGGGCCATCATGTTTTCTAGCACTGAAAATGACAATGTATATACGTAATTTGTTTACATTTCATATATATTTCTGTTCTGCAGATTGGCTGTAATAAGTGCATTTACATATTTGATATTGTCAATCTTGGTCGACGAGCGTTTGACTGTGGCTTAGCAGATATCATGGATTCAGCAGATATATTAAAGGTAAAAATGTTTTTGTAAAGAAAAATCAAAATGACCAATTAAGGTAATTCCGCATTTTTGCATTGCGCACTTTTACTGCGCAAATCTTATAACTTATAATTTCATCCATTATACGTACCGTTTTAAACAAAATATCATTTTATGACAATTTTATGTTACTTCAAAACATCTTTGGTTACATTCGTGGCAAAGAATTACGTTAAAATCAATGTTTTCAAAAAAGGCATACAAAAGTGTAGCTAGGGTTCCCTGTGTCTGTAGTATATTTATTTACTTGTATTTCACGTTTTAATGCCACAATTCCCTAAAAAGGTCGGTGACCCCCTTTTTTTAACTGATAATTTATTTCTTTAATGCATTTTACATTTCATATCCTAAATTAAAAGAAAAATCATTTCTGGATCTTGAAAAAAATGCTTTATCAATGCATGTTCTCCAAGAAAGATATGTAAAGAAAGTATTTTTTCAAAAATAATTACAAGATAGGTTTACTAAAGCAAAATCCGCGCTAAAAACGTCAATAAATATCGGGCTGTTGTGAGTTTGCTGTTACTCGTAATGAGCGTCAAGATGGCGCCATATTGGGGGTAAAGGTGGTATATTGTGATTGTCATATCTTCTTAACGAGTTCGGTGACCCCGACTTTTTTGTGTGATTTTACTTTAAGTATATCATAAACTTCATGCCTGGGAAGTTTCAGCACATTCTCATTTCGGGAACAATTACTGCGGAATTACCTTAAGATACTTTGCCAAACTATCTTAGACTGCTTCGTTCTTGAGATACAGTATTTAACATATTTTTTTATATCTTCGGATATCGTGCGTCGAAGTCATAAGCCGTGTACAGTATATGTCAGCATACTACAAATATATGCTATGTTATACCATGGATTGTAAAATAACTGGATAGGAAACTTCATGACGTCATTGACCTCATCTTTGTTGAAAAACGTGACGTCACGCGTATTGCGAATATTACCAAAGTTCTCGGCATTTTTGTTGTTTTGCTATATTATCCACTTTAAAAGGGTGATATTGAAGCATAAACTGGTCTAATTGTTTTAAAAACATGCCTAAGCCACGACAAAGTATTCAAGGTAAATGCTTTTCGTCTTTGTTTTGTATTTTTTTACATTTGTAGCTACGAAAATGGCGTCACAAATTTTAACGAAATTTGCGATGTATTTTTCACTGTTTAGTGCTTGAAATATTTGCTAAAATTGACTAGGAATACTTAAAGTTTTCATCGTAGAATGGCGTGGTTATATTTATTTGCTCTTTGACTAAAATGTTTAGCTGTATTATTGCTAAACATGCCGTTTTTGAAAATTTGGTTTGCAACTAGGTTTGAACATCCAACCACGCCATCAGCCCATTGAAAACATTAGATCACGTCAGCTAGTTTCCTATCCATCTATTTTATTATACATGGTTATACATGCCGACAATTTGCATATCAAACGTTGTTAAATATCTCTAAAAAGAAACAAACTAAGATAGTTGGGCAAAGTATCTTACCATGCAATCATTTTGAATTTTCTTTACAATGCAATAAAAAAACAAATGGTGTGAAATTTCGCTGCACTTTAAAAGCCCAGGCGAACGTACAGTAGAAATTCTTGTTTCTTGTTTTTATACGCGCAAGTAAAGGTTTTATCTTTCTTGCCCGATTAGGAAAGTTGCCTTGCCACAAAAAGCTATGCATATTTAAGTTTATGTTTTCATTGTTGGATAATTGTTTTATAGTGCATGTACTTGATTCAAATTTCGTTTTTTGTGAGCCAAAGCTAGATCTGAGGCAGTGTAACATAGCCATATATAGGGCCGTAACTACTAACTAGACGCGATAATTGGGGGGGGTGCATATTCATATATTCATGTACACATACCGTAGAAACAATCGCTTTCAAAAGAAATTGGTAGGGCCATGAATATGCACCCATCCCCGCCCCCCGCCCCCCCCCCCACCAAGTGGTCAAAAAAGTAAAGTTATACCACTGCGTTTATTCCTCTTTTTCCAATTATTGGCCTGTTTCAGTTAATGAAGAGGTTCAGATTTGATCTCCGCTACCGCTACTATTAAGTGACCATTAACCAATCAGATGCGTTTGACATATCCTATTAACCAATCAAATGCGTTTTATATATCCTATTAACCAATCAGATGCGTACTAGCCAGCGAGAGGTAGTGGAAGTCAAATCTGAACCTCTCTAATGTTACTGGGCAGCAGATGGTGGTAAACGTATCTTATACTGTACTTTTAAGAGCAAACAAATTGAACTATGCCTCTCAGTTTCATTCATTTGCCAAAATTAAAAGACACTCAATATATAATGAAAGGAACTGTCATATTATTACGGTGAGAAAAGGTCCAAACAATTTGAAAAAAAAATCGCTAAGCCTGCACCTGACTAGCTATTAGCCTACTGTAACTATTCACCACACTTGAAACTAAATATTCTAAATATTGTTAGGTGGTTCACAATTGCCGCCATTTTAGTGATGCATTATACCATCAACATGGTGTTAGTCTTGTGAATGTTTTTGATATCCAGGTAAGAACTGTTGATTTACTGGATACAGTGACGTAGCGCTCATTGGGTAGGGTTAGTTCAAAAACTAAGGGCCCCCGACAGTTAGGGGCCCCATCACCCACAGCCTGTCGCCCAGAAAATTAGAAAATATAAAAAATGCAGGTTAAGAATCAATGGGAAAATGCAATAATGTAAATGCTAAATAATAAAGCCTCCATCGACAACGGTAGCTGATTTTTTAATTCCATCTCAAATAAAACAAATGTTATTCTTATTAGCTGTTACATGTGTTGGAGACTGTTATTGTTATAGACATGGAATTTTCCAGAACAATTTATAAATATTCAATATAAATATAATATCTCAGTCAAACAATGACAACAGGGGCCCCCACACCAAGTATGCCTAAGGACCCCCTGTTCCTCCGTTACGCCACTGACTGGATATCCAGAATTTGTTTTTCAACATGGCTGAGTATGCCAGATTCATGTACTAAAATTTGCTTGTAATTTCATATCGTAAATTGTAGCGCTTACTATTTAATTTGATCATTTTTAGGTAGCAGATGCCATTATTTACAGAAATGAAGATACTGATAAAAAGCTTCCAAGGTAAAATTTTAGTGACAGAGGGCGGATCTACCTGTAAGGGGCATACCCTTCCTTATCCACTATAAATTATTTCAAAAAAAATATCCTGTGATTCCGATTTCGTATCCTGAAAAAGTATGGTAGTTCTGGGTCGGAATTCACAATATTTTTTTTATTTTTAAATTTGTTCGTTTGACATTGGCCAGCAATGGCCATGAATGTGACCAGTTAGCAATTGCCACAACACCTAAACATTTCAAGAAGCAATGACTGTGGGCCAACGGACACCATTCTTGGTACTACGTTGTATCATAAGGCCGTTTTCTATTTCAAGCGTAACGTACCGACACGTATCAAAACAAATTTTAAATTTCAAAATTTAGTGAATGTTGATTGGTTAATACTTGCGTATAGTACGCTAAAAAGTCGACTTGCGACGAACTTTTTATTTTGATACGCGAATCAACCGGAAGTACGTAAATTTGAAAACCCATCTTCAAGCTGCACATGCTCACCGGTACGTTACTGTACGATACGGGCGAAGTGGAAAACGCCCTATAGTCGGTAGATAGGTACATGTATAGATAAGTAAAGTCCGCATCCCAAAATACATTGGCAGGTCTCCCAATAGAATTTGCAGTAGGAGGCTTTTTGTAAGAAGTACAATTGGCTATGTGGATTGTGGTGCCGAGAAGCGTGTGACACTCAGTTACGCCTCGTGTTTTATACGCTTCTCTCGTATTCTCCCAACATTCCCATCGTGCACTATCACACCATAAGCGTGTACGCGACTCGCTTTCTATTTCTCAATTATGATTGATGTAGTATACTTTAGTATGTTTGTATTTTGAAGAGGGAGAGAGCCTCCCATGTGACTTCGAGTCCCGTTCGCACTCTTCCCACTTGGATATCATCCAACAAATTTACTCATATCACACTTCATTTTAGGCAAACAAGCAGCCTCATATCATGTTTTTACGAATATCTCGATCTTTCTCCTGATGAATACCATTTTCACAAAGTCCGTCTCAAGCACACTAAGGTAGGCTTGGATTTAAGCCTTTTTGTGCACCCACTGTACATGAAACTTTGGAACTATACGTTTAATCATAGAAATACAGTAACAAATTTGGAAGCAAAATGAAATACATTTTGCTAGATATTGTTTAGATTCTAATGGACAAATTATTACAAGTTCCAGTGTTTATTTTTTGTTCTAGTAATCTTCAATTAATGTTTCTTGAAGAAAGGACTTACCTTCAAATACCGAATAGAGGTGTGCATCGGATCGGATTGGACGTTTATAATCCGACAATTGGCCAGTGAACTCTATTTAGACCCGGACGATAACTTGGCCGCCATCTTTGAAGCCAATATGAAGCCGAATTGACGTACAGTGCCAGTCCCTTTATATTGTTTTTGTAGGCCTGGCACTGTACGTCAATTCGAAACGGACTGGCACTGTACGTCAATTCGAAACGGACTGGCACTGTACGTCAATTCGGCTTCATATTGGCTTCAAAGATGGCGGCCAAATTACAGCCAGTTATCGTTCCAGTCTAAATATAGTTCACTGCAATTGGCTAATGTTTAAAATCCAATCCGATCCGAAATTGTCTAATCCGAATCCGATCCGAGTTTGATAAAGAATTCCGATCCGAAGAATCCTTTAAAAAAAATACATTTCTCATTCAAGTAGAAATATTTAACCAAATAAATATAAAAGCAAGAAATACATGTCAAGAAGCTGACAAAGTGACGTCGAATTATCAAACGAATAATGCAGCGACAACCGCGTTGTCG
Organism: Paramuricea clavata; assembly: GCA_902702795.2. Classification (NCBI taxonomy): domain Eukaryota; kingdom Metazoa; phylum Cnidaria; class Anthozoa; order Malacalcyonacea; family Plexauridae; genus Paramuricea; species Paramuricea clavata. Next base: position 28,428 of record CACRXK020003941.1, on the reverse strand, counting down.
TGGATAATTAATTTATTTTATTTCGAATATCGAAGTCCGATCCGACTACGAAACAACTTTATCAATCCGATCCAATCCGAAATGAATATTTTTGTTCCGAAATCCGAACGAATCGGATTTGGATGTGCACACCTAGAATACCGAAGCTATTACATCTTGGAGCCACATACATGACCTAATAGTATGATAATAGTAATCAAGTGCAGATTACTAACATCATTACCGCATCATTTCAACACTACTTTTGCAAAGAACTTTCCAGGTTATGAATACGGAATCCCCCAAAGTATTGGGAGGTCAGCCTCCCCAAACCGGCATGAAATTTTTAACAAGGCGCTGAGCCCCACCCCCCTTCTACACCACTGGTCCCCAGCACTTTGACCACAAAAATTTTGGCTCGGGGTTCCACTGTGCATAGTGTACAGCACATGTACGAATGAAACTTGTCTACCTCTCTTCACTGTAACGCAGGCAGCGCTCATTCTAACTCTATTATATGACATATCGCAAAAGAGGCGAAAAACTAAAGAATGTAAAGGAACTTTTCGATGAAAAGTTCCATCCCAACACAAGTTATGCTCAAATTATATACTTGCAGAAGGAAAAATATATCTTTCCAAGGGTAAATCAAACCTTCGTTAACTATGACCCAGGCCTTAGCCGACCTTACAGATTGTATGTCAATCGTAATGATAGCGGTGTGTGGTTTTCTATTGCATAGAATGATGAGATGGTGTGGAAGAATCGTCCAATACACAAAGATTTGATCGACGCTGCTGCAAAGGTTTGTCGAACTTCTTTTTTTTACAACTAATATAGAGTGGTAACACAATTGCTAGTAAATATACTGACAATGTGTTTGTACATCATATAGAGCGTTATGTATCTTCGAGAACTACGCTTGGCTCAGATGGAGCGTATGATGGAAGAATTTATACACGGAGTGGACATCTATCTGTCGTGTGTAAGAGATGCTTCTGATGAAGTTGTGAAAAAGAAGGTAAGGACTGCGCACTGTACAGTGTGCCACATATCATTGCTACGGTGGGAGTTCTGACTGAGGGTATGAAGGATATGTTGCTTTTTTCGGTTGAATAAACCTAGCACACTGTTCATCATTACCAAACTTTACGAACTGTTGAAAAGTAATGATTGGTTAACAAGGAAGTGTAGTTCAGAAACTAATTACTGTAATTAGCCTTTCTCACGATGACGAACATCCGCCATTTTTGGGTGGCATGTAATTCTCGTTAACCAATGCAGACAATTAAAACAATGTGAAAAGCAATTTTTCAAAATAAACTAACCATTTACAAAGCAAATTTACCATCATTCGTCCAAAAAATTATAAAAAGTCGCTGTTATGTGGACTTATCTCGCAGACTTCAGCTGAAATTCCACCCAAAAATGGCGGCGTGAGAAAGGCTAATTGAACACAACTGTTATTTTTACTCTTCCTGAGCCTAAACGAACTCTGTTCTTGTTTTAATAACTTTGATGGGTCCTTACTGTCGTTCCAATTGAAGTGTTGCTCAAATATTGATTCAATACATTACCTCGGGCTGACCAATTCATTTCATCAAGTTCCTCGAGATATTCATACACTTCTAGTATAATTGTAAACTTCCTGTTGAATAGTTTGAATGCACCAATCACCTTTGTTGTTTGTGCAACTAACCAATCATAAATAGAAAGGAAGTGACCAGAAATGATCAAATACTTGGAATTGGCTCTTTCACAGGAAGTGTATGAATATCTCGAGGAACTTGATGAAATGAATTGGTCAGCCCGAGGTAATGTATTGAATCAATTTTTTAGCAAACTTCAATTGGAACGACAGTAAAATAACACCATTGTCCCAGTATTCTCACGCCTTTTAGTCACAAATTGGCTTGGCTTTTTTAGCATTTATGCCAAGGTTATTGATTAGTAAATGATTGATTGATAGTGTTTGATTGATTGGTGTATCATATTGGATTTTTAACATTATTGTCATTGGAATATTTGTTGCTTTCTTGCTTGTACTGTATACTGTTCGATTGAATTTATTTATTATCATGTCAATGCATTCGATTAATTAACCGTTTTTTCTACAACAGTATTCATCAACTGCTTTGCCCGAGATGTTCTATGCACTTCCATCTCGTAAGCGACCACGACACAGACAACGCGATTATGAGTTAGATAACAATGAGAACGAGGAACAACGTCAAGCGTGGGAAGAAGGACATAACTTCATGGTTGAATACGAACAACGTGGTATGCGTGTTCGTGAACATAAATATCCACCCTTTCCCGCGATACCAGAACGGAGTTCACCAATTCCTGTACATAACGAGCAGAGTACGGACGAAGGTCTGTCTAACGATCTAACAAAAGCAGTTGATAAACTAGATATCTTTGAGCAAGTCCCGAAAAAACAAGCAGAACAAAGAAATTCTACGCAAAACATGCACAGGTTTTCATCTGGCCGTGGGAGTCTCTGGCCTGGCAATTCAGGAATATTTTCTCAGGATGATTTTCCACAATTAAGCTCAGATTCGGATAGTAGTGGCCAGTCTCCGCGTGCTTCATCAGGCATGCAAAAGGTGTGGTCATCACATGATCCAAGATTTGGGCGTGGACGTGCAGCGTCACTCATTCGGAATGCACAATTACCAGGTGTACGTCGACCAAATGAAGAACCTTATGAACCATCATCGCATGGTGGTACATCTCAACAGGGCGTATCATCGTATAGTGGTATTAATCGGAATCGCACTTATAAAATTGGTATAGGTCAACATGATCGATTACAATTTCCTCCTGACGAGGAACTCCTAAATTCTTCAGAAATAGTTTCAGTACCTGGATTGAACGCGGTACCAAGTGGACCACGTGTTCGCATTAGCCATCAGTAATCAGGGAAACAGAAGGTGGTTGCCCAAATTTTATTTTATAAATTATAACTAATTGTGTTTAGGAAAACTGTTGGAATTCAAAAGTTTAAATTTAATATACAAAGTTTAATTAGATGTGAAGTGATGTGATGCTTAGCGTGTTAAATATAGGCATCCCAATGCACATGCTGTAATCCTGGTAATCACCTGTGCACAAACTGCAGTTAGTTGGAGAAGTTTTACGGCAGCATTGGAGATTCAAACACACATGCAGCACTTCGTCGCAGTTGATGGACTGCAAAAGATGGAATTAAGGATTTTGGATCGTTGTAAGACGATCTAGTGCCCCAAGAGCCTGTAAGCGTAATACTTGATGTAAAAGAGAAGCCCCAATGGGGAGTGAGCTGAATAATAATGTAATGTAATGTAATGTAATGTAAGGTTTAAGTTTTTGAAGGACAACCTTAATTGAATTAGCTGTATAACTTGACAGTACTTTTCATTGAAAACTGCCCGAAGTAGAGATATTGCCGTACTTAAACGTATTCCTGAACCCAGCGTGCCCAACATTGAGTTGCTATAGTGGACCTGTATTTGTATCGAAATCATGCATGCTTATCAGGATCCTGGTTAGGAACGATGAAAAGGTCACTTATTCACTTGTGCTTGTAATATGCTCATTCTGCAGAATAGCATGTACGCTTGTTTATAATAGTTGTTTAGTTGAGTTAAATTTGAACAAAATACTCGTACTTGTAAAACAATTCGCATTTGTTTTCAATTTTCTTACCGAGGATTAGTGAGGAATATATTAGAGTAGTTCCTAGTGGAGGTGTGTAAGACTGCATGCTCACTGTACAGTCCAATATATTAGGCCTTTCAACACTGATAGTCCGTTTTCGTTTGAAAACAAATACTTTTGTATGCGTTTTCGCTGATCTTTCACACTAATGCAACAGAAAACGCATGCCTTCATCCATGAAAACGGAGCTTTCACAGGAATTGAAATTGAGAACTGTTTCCAAGCAATTTAACTCTCATTTGAATTTCAACTTCCTCTCAGGAACATTACCAAGGTTTTCACCTTTATGAAAATAAGTGAAAAAGAAAGCCTTCTTAAATAATTGACAAACTGTCATGTTGTTTTACAGTGCGTCATCGTCAAGTGTTCCAATCAATGCCAAAATTTGTGTAACTATATTGGCTATGAGTAATCAAGTACAAAAACGTTCGAGTGCAGCCTTTGACCTGTGAAAAATTTATCGTGCACAACAAAACCCGTGTTCCCTTGGACATTTTCCGTATACGTTCCCTTGTCCTCCACAAAGATTCCACCTTGCCACATGTTTCCCAGTATTTTGTTTGGCTCTGTTCCCATTCCAAAATATGCCTTGTTCCCTGGAAACTCGTGGGAGACCTTCAAGATGAAATGCTTTCTATTTCAGGTTGTAATACACGCTTCCGCCTACGCGTCACCCAGTTTGGGCGTCACCTTGGGTATAGAGCCTAGTTTTCTTCATTCAGGCGTTGGGCTTTGACTCAAGTGACGTACTTTGCGGAAGTGTGTGTGCACCTGGGTTTTTCTCTCTAATATTTTTCTCTATAAACACGTCAGGCATAAAAAAACATAAACTCGCGAGAAATATCCTGCAAAAATTGTTCGTCCCCAAATAATTGGCTTTATAGCAGTGGTTTCATCATAGTTAATAGAATATTTGGAAACTCGTTAGAATAACAATACAACTCATCTATGTTAGTCCGTGTCACCGTGTGTATTGTATTTTTGCCAAACCACCAATAGCAATTTACCCTATTGTTCGAGTCACGGATAGGTAACTTTCTTAACATTGCTATTGGTTGGCTGGGCAAGAATACAATACCCACGTGACAGTGAAAGATCTAGACTGATATGAAACGTTGATAATGAGTTATATAATTGTTATTCTAATTTCCACACACGTTTCATCGACGTTATTTGCATATTTAAATTACTTCCGACTATGATCTATACACTAATTATATATAATTGATCCGGATGCACTCGAAACGTTAATAAGTACCTAAACCCTCTCTGGCTTTCGGATTATTTTTCAGAGTTGAATAAATGAAAGAGTCAAGTTTGCTCGGCACGTTGAAACATAATTTGATTTTAAAACAAAACTACAGCTTAATAAATGTCGACTCCAAAAGAAATTAGACTTATGACTGAATTTCCTGCTTCTCGAAACTACTTCTTGTTGGGTTTTTTAATGCATTTCCCCGCTGTGCTCGACGAGCTTCGAATTGCCTTCAACCAATCATAGAATTGATCATTGGACTTATCATATAAAGGTACCAACAGACAGGGGCGAAACTACCGGAGGGGGATTGACACCCCTCCAGTTTTTAGCTACACTTCATATTTTAGAGCAAATCTATACAATTTCGTTGGGCAATTGTTGGAAATAACCGGATCAAATATTACACATTGTGGTTAACGAATGATGTTTAAGGTTTTGTTAATAAGAACCAGAAGTCTCCCCGGCCACAGACATTTGGGAACGATGGAATTGAGCCACGTCCTTATATTGTCTGGCAAAAGAAACACCCCTCCAGTTGTAATACCGAAATTTCGCTCCTAACTAGTGACAGACAAAGACTCTCCTACCACCGAAAAATATTGAGACTTTGGGAGTCACCTGCCCTTTCCCCCTATTTCAATGATGAAAGGCTATTATATCTTTCCACTAAGTCAAGGAATATAACGTACGCTAGAACCGCAACTGTACTGTCTCAGCCAGCACTAGTAGTAGTAAGACATTCAGTTGGTATCACCTACGGACATATAGTAATTACAGTAATGAGAAGAGGAAAGCTGGTATTGATTCTCGAACCAGGAGAACATTCTGGAAACCTTTCAGGAATTTATTATACATGTATATCAACGCTAATTAGTGATCCCGAAATTATTAATTGAGGTTTGAGAGAAATGTATTTTATTCAGCCTTGCGCAATTCTTAGAATCAGGTCTGTCTGTCCAAGTCGAGGCTGTAGGTAGACTTGCTCCAAGTCTCTCTTTCATTGTCATATCGATCCACTATAGTGTACATTACATGTTGACTCGGTTCCAGACATTCTACACATGCCACATGATAATATTTCAGGGCCCGCGGAGCGTATTAGAGAGTGGGGGGGGGGGGGGGGG
>CACRXK020003941.1:10673-22318 GCA_902702795.2 Paramuricea clavata | reverse complement strand
GTATTAGAGAGTGGGGGGGCTAAATCATCAATAAAACCCCCAATTAATTAATTTAGAAAGTTTCATTTAGATTTCTATTTTAATAATTTTGGCTGTCAAAAAAAGTGGGGGGGCTAAAGCCCCCCCAGCCCCCCCGTCTCCGCGGTCCCTGTATTTACCATAATAAATTCGATTTGCAGCATAAGAATACTTTAAGAATACAGTCTGAACACCATTGTTAGATTAAAACGCATAAATATACATGTACGATTGTATATATTTTCCTTTGTCCGTGGGGCTCTTGTCAGAGGGGTAGTTCGTTAGGAATCCAAATTTTTTAAATATTGATGAGAGTTCAAACAGTTTCATAAACTCAAATCGTAATAGTATGCGAAGTTGAACTAGGTCTAGCTAGAAACAAAATAATTTTGTACTAACGACAGTAACGTTTATAACGTATTGATGTCACCCTCTCCTATCGACGCTTCTTAGCGGGAAGGTCGACATTTTGCATTCGAGACGGGCCGGGAGGCCTTAGTTAGAGGCTTAGTGCAAGGTTACGGCATTGTCTGTGATATAGATACAGGGTGTTCGTGCATGAATACTGGATAATTAGGTAAAAGTAATTTAAATAATCATTTTGAAGTTGATCGAGTCAATGACCGTGTTGCATTTCGTTTCTCTTTTCTAAGCTACCAAGCCCAGATTGGCAGATATAAACATTAAACAGTGAACCGTTCCTATACTCCCTCGTACCATTCAAATGAACTCAGCACCCAAACCATGGGGACCTGAGGAACCATGCATCTTTCGAGTTTTGACTTTTGTCAGTGTTTGCGTGATATCGATCGGTCTGGATTGGCACCGGAAGATTGGCGAGAGTTTACAATTAAATTTATGTTACAAGTTTTGATGGTTAATGTGTTGAAAACCAAGATAATTTGATAAAGAAATCGGCGTCATTTATTAACATTCTCTTATAAATAGTTTAACATATTGACATAGCAGTTGTGATTCAGTTCCACTTATAATATTCCATGCAATGCATGCTTGCATTCACTGAGTCTGAGAATAGTTCACATAATAGTATTACCGAGTAGTAGAATATTATAAAAGAATGTCCCCTCTTGGGGACGCAGTGACGCAGATAATCTTAAAAAAATGTCATGCAATACTCCATCTCTGGAAATAACATTGACATTGTTTGAATTAATGTAATGATGAAAGCAACAGCATTGCTAAGATTTTTGCAACTGACTTGCTTCGGAAACGTCTGTTCAGATTTCCAAAACAAAGCTTTGCATGTGAAAAAATCCGTTTATTTGGTTTGGTTGAACATGCAGCTAAAAACGAAACGCAACATTTTGGAAATTCATTTTTCGTAGTGATTTGTAGTTATTAAGGCATGTATATAAATATTCTAGCTTGAGGCATTTCGGTACTCTGAGTCTCTGACGTCAGTATACATAACCGGTGTTAGCAAGACACCTGCTTGAAAACAGACATTAGACTGTTACAAAAATACACAGCGTCGTATTGATTAGAGCGAAAAGCTAAGCCATTTATCTCTCAGTGGAAAGCACAATTTACTTGTCAGGACTGAAGCAACTCGTGCAGAAACGATTAACATTTTATACCGCACACTGAAGCGACATAGACACGTTGACGTCATTAAATGACGTTAATCAAGCTTGTTTTATTTTAATATAATAACGGGGAATGTTGAAATATTTATTGTTACTTATTGCACATTGTCAGTGAGGTTTGTATGGCTGTTTGATGCCGTGACCACTAGCGTTTAGCTGCAATTTGTGGCAAGTTGGCGGCTTGTTACAACACGTACTAAGTAATTGAACATGTTTTGTCGTGCCTTGTAATATCATAACGACATAAATTCGGGGGATTAACATACGTTTTCGGAAGCAAAGCGAAATATATTATTGCAAACGGAAGGACCTCGCCATAGTGACAGCCGGACACCTTTTGAAGAGCTGCAATCATTCACACGCGGATTTGTCAGGTAACCAACATATCAGGATAGCAAATATACGAACGAGAATTGTGTGATTATTATTTAGGTGATCATGAGGGGCAACTTAATATTGTTATATAGGTGATCATGAGGAGCAACGCTTCCCGACTCTTGCCTGTTATTATATTTGTATAACACTGTTATACAAATATCTAATCGCATTGTCGGGCACGATTTTGAAGTCAAAATTTGTGCAGCAATAGGAATATATAAGTACAACACTAGTAGTGCTAGTGGAAACGAAGATTGTGTCAAACTGTCGACTGCGAAAGTAATTACTTACTTTCAAACGCAGCTCTGATATAAAGAACTTTCCCGTTCACGTAATAAAACACGTCAATAAAAGCACTCGACGTTTTCTACTGCACAAAGCATGATTGATATGCAGCGCTTGACGTCAAGCTCATGCAACCGCGTAATTGCGAGGGATTGGGGATAAGTTTATATGGCCACTCTGAGCCGAAGACGGATTTTGTATATAGATTCAAAAGCTCTTTTGTATTTGTTTTATTTTGTTGTGTTTTTTTTTTGTTTCAGACTGTTATAAAGAGGAGAGTAATACGGACAATTTCGTTTGATTCCCTCTCATCCAATCAGCTATTAAAGGATTTTAATGGTGATTACTTATTCAACAGCTTTTTATGATCACGTCTTGTTATGTTCTGCCATTTCGAGCTATATTAAATGACAAGCCTTGAATATTTGAGCCCGTTTGTTGCTCACATTAATTATTAGGTGATGATACCTGGAAATCACATTTTACTTCATATTTGAGCTGGGTTGTTGCTAAAGCTTGCTTGATCATGTCGTGTACAAACGCAGTTAGCGAGAATGAATATAGTGCAGAGGAAATAGAGAAATGGCTGGATGATCATCCTGAGTTTGTGCATTCGTATTTCTCACGTAAAGCTAGTCGAAGTTTGTTCTCTCGTGCCAGACCTAGGACACAATCTAGAGATGCAAATACTCCGCCGACATCTGGAACATCTACTCCAGTACGAAAGATTTCTGCCTCTGATTTGGACACAAGTATGAGAGGCGTACTAAAACCAATTCTTAACGTTGTGGATGGGCAAACTAGCTTCCTTAGTCCAGATCGAGAATATTATACGAAGTTAAAGAGGGCATCTTATAGAAAATCTAGAGAAGAACTAAGCCGTTTGGATGAAACTGAATTAATGATGGAATTAGTGAAAGATATTGCAGAAGATTTGGAATTACGAAGTCTGTGCCATAAAATATTGCAGAATGTTAGTATCTTAGTAAATGGCGATCGTTGTTCCATGTTTCTAGTTCAAGGTTCGGTAGATGGACCTAGGTGTCTTATCTCGACGGTGTTTGATGTAAATGCTGAGTCTAAAGTTGAAGATTTGGATGATTTAGAAGAAATTCAAGTGTCATGGGGTACAGGCATTGTAGGATATGTCGCTGAGAAAGGAGAAACAGTAAACATTGCCAATGCATATGAGGTATGTTTATAATATTTTTATATGTATTCCGTTCTTGTTGACATTTCCCTCATAATATCCACGGAGTTCTACTTATTCACCTGCTCATCCTCCAACATTGATAACGTATAGTTCGGAATATTTGTTAACTAAGTGTAATTTACGGTTGTCTAACTTAACATGCTTTGCAAGACTTCTAAATTATATGTTTAAGGGCTTGTTGCAGCTTTGTTTAATTCTCGTTTGACCGCCCCCGGCTTTTGTTGCCAATTTACTTTGATTTCAATTCTGTAAACATTCTATCTTGTAAACTATGCAAAATAATTCATAGCTTTATAAAATTTGTCAATATATTAAATAGAACGCTTTTGGAACTACTATTAAAGTAAACATGGTCGCACTTCCGGTAAGGCTTTTCATCATTCAGAAAACTAGGACAGATGATATTAATTCATAAAAATATGTACAAAATTTACGCATTTGGCGTATCAATGTTTATGGCAAAAATGTGTATGCGGCAAAAATATCTCATTTAGAAACGCTTTACTGTAGCATAAATAATCAAGCACTATATGATTTCATAGTTCTTGTCCTAATTACTGAAAGTGTGCATTTCTAAAAGTGCATGGAGTGCAAATGTTGGCCATTATTTTGCATTGTTCCTTTGTCTTTTGCAATTGAATCCTCAATGTGTGATATTTTTATTGATCTTGTCAGCTCATTGTGCGATTAAATTTTTAAGGAGACTTTCATTTAAAGCATTAAGGGTTTCTGTATCAAGGGTTTTGTTCCAAAACATATATATTTGGGCATTTAATTGTAGCTAGTGTATAGAAAAAAGTGTTTAGTTTTCCTGTAACTGTTTGCAAATATATAATGGATACACTCTACTGTATATGTTGCATTATTGTTATATTATATTTGCTTTAACCAAGTGTTCAAATACACTTTATACTGTTATTTTAAAATTCTAATGCCAATCGAACATGGCAGCTGTCTCTACTCATGAAAGAAGTTTCCATGGTGAGAGCACAGCTATTGTTGTGCAATCCATTAAGGAAAGTATAGGGTTATTATAGGTGCTATAGTTGATACAGGGATCTCAAAATTATTTTAAGTAAGTGGCTGAAAGAATAATTTTACAAATATGGGATAACTTTTGACAACATTTCAAGTGTGCTCATCTTTTTTATCCCATTTGTGGCTTTATAGAAGTATGCACACAAATTTATGCAAGTATGTGCATGTAGAGTGATGTTTTAAAGAAAGTAGCTGGCGGTATTATTTTGAAAGTCCTATAAATGTATGACATATATATGTAGTGATACATATATAGCATGTGAAATTCGAATTAGAATCTGTAGAGGTGCCTAATCAGTTGCTGTGGCAAGTGACTTGTTTGTGGTCACAAAGCAGAATAATTCATGTAAGCTAGCAATATTGGATCATATCTCTTAAAAATATAGGTAATAAATTTTGCTTGTAAATTGAACATGCAACCCAACAATCATATACGAGAAAAACAATCCTTGGTTGAACTACAATAGCTTGACAAAAACCATGCTGAAACAAAATAAACGTCATCAAAAATGCAAGTGGACAGAGCAGCAGTATTTTGCAATCCATGTCATTATCATTCATTCTATTACATTTGTACACTTCCACTTTCTATGAATTCCTTTGATTCTGGAAAAAATTCCTTAGTTTTAGTAAAATTCCCTTAATGTCTCACCAAAAATTATTTGTTCTTTTCAATGTTTAGGGTACATTTTCTGAACATTTTGGACATTATTTAAAGATAGGGTACAGTCCGGTCTGCACATGCGCACATAGGAGTCTCCTGCCGTGATATAAACACTTTAATTAGGTTTTTATTTTATTTTATGTTCTTGCAAAGCCTGATCGTTGTATCTTGATCATTTATTATACTGTAAAAGCATGAAAATATAAAGTTCAATATTTTGAATACCGAAAGTAAACAAAGGCTTTGTTTACCTATGGACTGTACCCTACCTTTAAGAAACTAACATCTAATTTAATGGAATTTAATCAGGGTTCGTACAAAACTTGAAAGTCCTTGAATGTCCTTGAATTTGAAAACAAAAATTCAAGGCCTTGAATGTCCTTGAATTTGTAAAGAAGTACTTGAATGTTCTTGAATTCTTCTTGCTTTAGTTTTTGGATATTTCCTGAAATTGTTTGACATTCAAGACGGACATTTTGTTGAACTGATTTTGCATGTTCATATCTGACCTCATTATAAAGTTACGTTTTGAACAATTCAACGTCAGATTTTGCTGATTTCTAACACCTACTTCAGTATTTAGTCCTTGAATTTGCTGATACACGGCCTTGAATGTCCTTGAAAAGTCCTTGAATTTAACTCTTCCTGACCTGTACGAACCCTGTTTAATGTGTTAATATAGTTTCATGTCATTATTTGCCAATATTTAATGCATTATATTAAGTCCTCATAAATTCCCTGTAAATGTCCATAAAAGTTTAATTTTCTTAAAGAAATTTTGTTATGGACGGACCTTCCATTTCTGACAAAGGTTCCATATTTAGTTTCACAGTGAACCCTGTAACAACATTTGCAACTTACTTTACCTCAATTATTGTGTTTATTTTGGAGAAAAGCAGTAGCAGGCATTGCGCCTAAAGCCTAGCTGTATGCTTGTGACTCAAATTACTGTCACTTTGTCTTGGCTCAGATATGCTATGGCAAACAATTGTTTTGTTTAATTAATTGTCACCATCAAAATACTAACTATTCTTTTAAATTATGCAGTCAGCAGTGAATATATTTTATACAAAAATTTAAAATACATGAATTTCTCTCTTCACCGTTTGTCATTTTTTCAAGGCCTAGGTTCATTTAGGGTGCATTGCAGCTTAATACTGGGTTAATTAGATACAGAGATGCTTTACTGTGGTTGTTCACATACAAAATGTGATGAGGTAATTTTTAAGTAATGCTAGCCTTGTAATTGTACATTTGGTTGTATTATGAAAATCTTATAAAGCCCAAAAGTTATCACATGAAAATAATGTACACTTTTATCATGGGTTATGGTGTTTAATCTTTTATGTGGCAGAGATGTAGGGACATATAGCCATGCACAAAGATGTGAAACTGTGACATTTGTTATATAGACTTAACTATTCATCATATAGTTTCCTGGAAACTATATATTTTTTGTCAATGCTGAGTGATTATTTAGTAACTGCATGATAATCTGATCTTGATGATGGAAAGTGTTTGCTCTTTATAAAATACAATTTTGAAGCAGTTCAGGCATATGTTACCACAGTTTTTCTCAGTGAATATATCTTGTATAGCATTTGCAGCACCAAGTACTGTACAAATATACTCATTCTCAGATCTTTCGAATTTGGACATATTTACAGTGTCAGTGGTTATCCTGGTCAAATGAGAACTGGTGAGGGTTGAGAAACGAGAGTTTACATGAGGTCAAAGGAAAATGAGAGTTGACTGGATACACACATCTAGCAAAAACTCTCATCAAAATTTGAACTAGTTGAAAATTGATGAGAGTCGATCGATGAGAGTTGGTGGTGAAACGCGAGCAAACTCTCATCAACTTCATCCTGGTTTGAGCGAGGCCTTACTACTTAACTATTCATCACATAAGAATACAGATAATCATGGAAAAATCAATGGAAATGTACTGTATCTTGGTTTAATCATGGATAACAAAAATAAATGTATAGGAAATAAGGAAACTAGCTGACGTGACCACAGAATAGGAAGGTATAGCAGAAGTCTCCCTCCTTTGTTGTTTTACGTCCACGAAAATTTTAACTCGCTCACGCCATCCTGGCTAGTACAGCCGGAAGTTTTTATCAGGTTTTGGTAGGTACAAACTGCCGGTTGTACTAGCCAGGATGGCGTGATTGATGACGAATCGCTTGTAAAAACGCGGACAAATACTTGCTTGAGTGAGACTTCTGGTATACCTTCCTATTCTGTGACGTGACCTAATGTTTTCAATGGGATGATGGCGTGGTTGGATGTTGAAACCTAGTTGCAAACCAAATTCTCAAAAACGGCATGTTTAGCAATAATACAGCTAAACATTTTAGTCAAAGAGCAAATAAATATACAAAACAAAGACGAAAAACATTTACCTTGAATACTTTGTCGTGGCTTAGGCATGTTTTTAAAACAATTAGACCAGTTTATATGCTTCAATATTACTCTTTTAAAGCGGAAATATAGCGAAACAACAAAAATGCCGTCGAGAACTTTGGCAATACGCGTGACGTCACAGATTGCAACTAGGTTTAGACTGTGACGTCAGCTAGAGCCCTTTCCATTTATTTTATTATCCATGGTTTAATCAAACTCATTTATGTTACCCAAGAGGATGCAGGCTCTTTATGTTAACGATTGTATGCGATTTTGAATAATTATATATTATCTGGGTGACCAGCAAACCTGCGTTTCAGAGTTCTTCAGAAGTAGTGACCATGTGTAGCTTTATTTATCGACGTCAGCAGTGCTAGCTGACCTAATTGCCAACCTGCAAAGTGATATAATTGTAGATTTACTGTACGTAGGTAAGCAAAATTATGCCAGCCTACTTCAAAATCCTCTCAGCATGTATGTCACACAGACATTTTTTCACTAAGCATTTTCAAGGATGACTTTTCATCATGTTTTGATAATATACAATTTGAACTACTTTTTGTTAGCTGTTTTGTTTGTTATTGATTTCTGTTCCCCCTTCTCAGTTTTGAAATATCAGTATATGCATGATTGCAAGGACGAATGAGTTGGTTTCCGTCCTGTTGAACCTATTTTGTTTGGTAAATGTTGTATTTGCATGTGGCACATATTTTATTCAAAGAGAGATTCCTGCTAAATATTGTAGTTTCTAAGAAGGCGTTTGTGGGAAATTAGAACATTATGGCTGTATAGTTAGTCCATAACATGGCAACAATAACTCTCTGTTGGATAGGGATTTCGACCTAGCTATAGCACAGCAACGTATAAAGAAAAAGCATGAGATGAAAATGACGTGTCTGTCGACGTCACTGTAATGGTTTAGTACTATACGCCAGCAGACTATGCCATTGGCCTCAATATGGTTTGTCTTCGTTAATAGAAAGCCTAAGCAAGTCGCGTTTTTGATTCACGAAAGCCGACCGTAAGTAAATCGAGCTGTATGCAATGGTGACAGCCATTCTTGTTTGAAGTGACGAACGTGAAACTGTATCGACTGCCGATGTTGATTTAAGGCACAAACTGCTGACGCCATAGTTAGCGGCTAAATTATGTACGCATGACATCGGTGTTGTCAAAAACGTCGTTTGCTTGAGCTCTCTAATATTGCGTTGCAGGCGGGAATCTAAAGGACCGCTCAAACCAATCCATCATGTTGGTCCATCATCCAGCATTATTGAATGCAACATTGTTGGGTATAGCCCGTACTTAAATTTTGTTTTCTTATTCTTCAGCATCCCGCCGCTAAATCCTGACAGCTGTTCACACAATTTACGTCAATTGATCAACGGATCATACGTAGTTACATACGACCAATATAATATTTCATCTCGATCAATAATTGAACACTGTTAGACAAGCTTAAATATACGTTTACACACTGAGATTTGTTGGAGAGATTTGGTATTATCCGCTTTTATGATATTCGATCAAATACGAGATAAAATCTGACGATATTATCAACTGACTGGGGAAAGTAGTATACGAACTGTTTACGATCTTCATAAGCATTGGACGTCAATTTCCGCTATCTTGTCTTTTCTTTTCTCCTAGTCCAAAATGACTGAAGCTAGTTTCACTCCAGATATATAGAGAGCTCTCTCTTCCTAGTCACTTTTGTTTGTGACGACATTTGAAATCAGAAATGATACTGAAGAAAGCATGTTAGGAAAGCTTGCAGGAAATTCGAAGTTTGACCAACTTTTTGCAAAGAATTCTTTTTCGCACGAGTTGCATTTTAGAATTTATACTTTATTAGATTACAGTAGTTGTAATCTAATAAACCATTGTAGTTCCTTGGTATAAAGCAACTGTATTAAAATTGCTGGATTAGGGAAATTCTGAGTTAGGAACTCGAAAACATTATCTGATAAGTGACAAAATATTTTTATGTAGATTAAGAGAGAATGTAATGTGTAATTGTTTGCGGTGTATTCTATTTAGGATGAAAGATTCAATCAAGAAATTGATAAAAAAACTGGTTACAAGACTAGAAGCATCTTGTGTATGCCAGTAAGGAACAGTTTTGGAGACGTAAGTTTGGAATATAATAGATGATTTTGTGCTGACTTCATACTAAGTTCGAGCAAAATTATAGTCAAGTTAATGGTTTACTCAGGCAACAATCGAAAGTTTGAGCAAGAGAACAAATTACGACGACGAAGACGTACTTGACGATTTTTGCCCTTCGCGCATTATCTTGCGCCTGCTGAATTTTGGGTCAGCGGTGGTTGTTCAACGAAGATGAGTTATAGATTCATGTCTCGCTGTTTATGAATGGTGATCCTTACCCTGACCAGACAAAACAGCGAGACGTGAGTCCATATCCCGTCTTTGTTCTTCTGCCTTCGTTCAGAACGAACATTTTGGCATGAACTTTGTTCCGAACGTTGAGTGACCCCATACTGAGCCCCAAGCTCAGTATGCGCAAGCTAGAAAGAGTTGTAAAGTACGTCTTCGTACTTCGTTGCCTTGCAGAAACTCTCTAATAACCAAATCGTAAAGTCAACTTTCTTGCCATTGATAGGTTATTGCAGTGTCACAAGTGATCAATAAACATGGGCATGGGAAAATTAACCATACATTCACCGCTGAAGACGAAAAGGTATCGGTTTTACACATATTAAAATATTAAAAAGAACTCTATTTCAGAATCATCCTCAGAGATATGAAAAACTAGTTTCATATTATTCTGAGACTGCAGAGTACAACGAAAGATTCGTTGTGAGCCGGATTCGAACTCACATCTTCTTGTTTCTAGAATCTAGATCGCCGCTGCGCCTCCAAGACAAGCATCAAATTATTTCGTGCACGGGATAAGACTCACTACCAATCACCAGTAACCACGGGCAATAGGACAGGTGTAGTGTTGTTAAATAGAAAGTTAGAAATGGTATTGTACTTACCCATGTATTATAATTATGTTTAGAAGATCAGAATATTCATAACTTCTTATTTTGTTTCATAAATAGATCTTTAATATTCGAAACAAATTCCATATCTGCTTCGTCTGCCATCGCCATGTTTACTCGTCCCAATCTACATGCTGCACGGCATTGCCGCCCCTCCTGGCAAAATAACAAGCAAGCGAGAAAAATTAAGGAGAAAATAAGAGGGTAGGAACATCGTTGTCATAAGCTGGATGCAGTGACACTTCCATATATGGCACAAACGTATCCACGACGCGTTTTATAACGTTTTATTTGACGTAGGGATGACGTGTAATGCTGCTTCCCGCCTATGACGATTTGAATTAGTCATGTGATACAAGATTGAGAAAGCTGATTCGCCCAGAACGATGACACGCCCACGAAACGCCCACAATGTTCCTACCCTCTTATTTTCGCCTTAATTTTTCTCGCTTGCTTATTATCTTGCCAGGAGGGGCGGCAATGCCGTGTAGTATGTAGATTGGGGCGAGTAAACATGGCGGAGGCAGACAAAGTAGATGTGGAATTTGTTTCGAATATTAAAGAACTATTTATGAAACAAAATAAGAAGTTATGAATATTCTGATCTTCTAAACATAATTATAATACATGGGTAAGTACAATACCATTTCTAACTTTTTATTTAACAACACTACACCTGTCCTATTGCCCGTGCAGTAACTCGATAGCTCAATGGATAGAGCGGCGGTCTAGAAACCCGAAGATGCGAGTTTGAATCCCGCTCCAGACAACGAATTTTTTGTCGTACTTTCCAGTGTCAGAATAATATGAAAGAAGCTCCAGTTACTAGATAGATAGAAAACGTTATTTATGCAGGCTGACTCCGTCAACCGAAGTTGATTTCCACGAAGGGCAGGTGCAAAAAATTAAACATGTTACAATTTAGAAGTGCTATTGAGAGCTATTTACAAAAAATGCTTATATGTTTTAAAAGATGGAATATGTAAATTATTTACATAACAATAACGTTGTTAGACTATTTACAG
>CACRXK020003941.1:0-10173 GCA_902702795.2 Paramuricea clavata | reverse complement strand
TATTGCACGAAACGTCTTCAATGAGAGATGGCTTAAAGATGACTGTGTTGCCAAATTGGAAATCCTAACTCACGTAAGAAAAGTAGAAAACATTAATTTGCACAAAGTTGTGGGAAATATATTAATGGTCCATAGGTGTAAATGTGGTAACTGTGTCCTGGCTCATTGTTGTTTATGTGAACCTTGTAAGGAAAAAATGCTGGAAGAAAACATGCATGACCAGCATTTGATATTGGTTGTATTTGAATACCCTCTGGAAATATCAAGTATACCCCCATTCCATTGGAAACCTTGATGCAATGGTCAACAACACCCCCTATCCTCTTGAGTCATGTATGAGTAATTTTTGGCATTAAGCATTCCCTCAAAAGGCAAGCCCCAGACATATTTGCATGTTTTTCTTTAAAAAGAATGACTACCAGGTAGGTTGGTGAGAAAAAGAGCACTCCCTACTCTGGCGATGAGTGGTAAGAAATTCTCATCAGCCAGGGGCAGCCAAACTGATACAATGTCATGATCTGAGTATCATATTCTGAATTTAGTAATGTTTGAATCCCTGTAAAGGTGAGCAAGGTACTGAAATATCCTGTCATGTGAACAAGAAAACTTGAAAAGCCTATAGCTAAGTTGTATGTAAGCCAAACAAGGATCTTGTATTATGAATCCTGGTGTTTTTGTGCAGAACACAGCTCACAAATAACATGATAGTTTTTGGATTACTAAATTTTAAAACTGTCATGTTAATATATAAATTTTCTTTTTGAAAGTATGTTTCTTAGGGCAGTTGCATATCAAGTAGTGAAGCTTGTGTGGAGCTGTATACCAACAGTTCAAGAAGGTACCCCCTTCCTTGCTGTGCATATGCCAAGATACGGTTTCTGTCTTGTTTATGTGAACAATGAACATTTTGCCGAGATATTTTTTAAAACACTGACATCATGCTTGAAAGTATGATAGTAGTAAAAAACTGTTCAGAATTTCCATAGGGGTGGGGGAAACAAGCTGTCAGTGACAATTAGAAAAATCTAGAGGGGTGGGGGTTCATAATTAACTAATAAAATCTCTTCCATTAGCAGGGGGTATTGCCTAGAACTACACATTGAAATACTTAGTCTGGTTCGCTCTTTTTCCCTTCGGTATACAGAGTGGTATAATTTGGCAGCCTTTTAATCAGGTTTTGTAACTTAAACCAGGAAGTTTTAACACCCAATGTTTCAAACAACCAATATCAAATGCTGGATGCTCAGTTTAATAAGCAGCAGTCATGCATGTTTTCTTCCAGCATATTTTCTTACAAGGTTCACATAAACAACAATGAGCCAGGACACAGTTACCACATTTATACCTATGGATCATTAATATATTAAAGTATACTATTGAAGTATGCTATTGAAGTTTATAATATATTTATATTAATATATATAATTGAAATATATTTCCCACAACTTTGTGCAAATTAATATGTGTTCTTACGTGAGTTAGGATTTCCAATTTGGCAACACAGACATCTTTAAGCCATCTCTCATTGAAGACGTTTCGTGCAATATAACGGAGGTGACAATGATTTTTTATAAGGAGACCAGTGACCATTTGTTTTGTTAAACATGGCCATCACATGTTTGTTTTATGTCACAAATATATAAACCAAAACGTAAATAAATACAATCGAAAACGTACCAGGTGCCCGCTAAGGTTTCCCCAGACAATCCAGCAGACAGTGTTTGCTGCTCTTGCTCTCTGTCAGTTAGTACTTTTCGTGTATTATGTTTTTTCAGTGGCAAGAGCCTCGACAGGCTCGACTGAAGTATCATAAGCCTCGCACAAATCCACACTTTTCTCCATATTTACATCACCCCCGCTATCACAAGAAACGTCTTCGGCAAAAGAGAGTTCGCAAGATGATTGTGTTGCAAAATTTGAGCTGTGGCTTTCGTCAGAAGACATAATTTTGAACAAAAAACAGCCTAGTATAAGCCTTTGATAATATTAATTTCTCCTTCGGGAAAGAAGCGTGTTGAGTAAATGACGTCACATCCGGCTAAGAAATCAACATCTCGCTAATTGGCAACTCAGTAATGGCGGCCGAAAAATTTGCATGTTTGCGTTGAAAAAAAAGGCAGAAGGAAATGGAATTGGACGCTGATATTTGGTGATTTTGTTTATCTACAGACATACTTTCTGAATATACAATAAAAAGACAGCACAATTTTCCATCGCAGTGGCACTTTAATGACAATTAATGTCAATATTTATATCGATTGCTTACTTATTTGCTGAAACGGAAATGTGCATGTAGGTCTGTTTTCGACATCCTCAAAACAAAGTGATGTCAAGAAAAACTGATAAACCTACTACTTTATTTAGGCACAAACATCCACAAAAGAAACACTGAGAGAACTAGTCTGACCAAATTTAAAATCATCCTCGTACCCAGGATCTTTGCGACGGAGGTTGATTTAAAATTATGACTTATTTACGATCAAAAACAGTTCGGACATCAGTCGCAGTTCTTTCACTGATCTCTTTGCAATGGTTGATTACCGAAGGAAAGGTATATAGTAAAGTTAAATTAATCTAACTATATATATTCATTAAATCTGTTTCTTTCGCTTAAACGTTTTAGAGTTCGCACAAATTTGACTACTGTTCGTCTTATAAAATAATAATTAGGAATCTATATTAATTTCCTGAATCACGGCGTAGCGCCTGGGCCGGGCGAGCCAGGATCTGTATTGTATGCAGCCACGTCATCATGCACTCGCTTGTTCGCAATTACACGATCCACACCAATAAAACAGTGATAATTTTTTGCTATAATTATATATAAAAATGTATTTTTTTAAAGAACAAAGTGCAGAACTTCCCAAAAGTGGACAAAGTCTTATTTGTTCTTAAATCTTCTTTCGTCAGTTATCTGTTTGTTCTAAAGCAAATGAAGGAAACCAAACGTTGTATCAGGGCCTTTTTTAACATACAAGCTGGGGGGGGGCAAATGCCCCCCAGTCCCCCCTTGTGCCCCCCCCCCACGAAATCACATTTTGCCCCCCCAGGAAAAGTCCCTTTTCCCTAAAATTATAGAAACAAACCAGCGAAGATTAACAAATACATAAACGGAAAGTAAGTTTTAGGCGTTATCCTTTGTCCTTGTTTAACAAAATCGATTTAAATTGTTACTTTTTTCTACCACTAAGTAATGATAAATTATTGTTAATAATTTTTTATTTTTTGGATGCTCAGAATGCAGGAAATAGCATTTCCGGGTTTCAAATTTCAAAAATTTTCTGGGGATTATCCCTCTAATAAGTAATGATAAATTACAGTTAATATTCTTTTTTACTTTTTGTGCATATTTTCCATCTTTTATTTCAAATACAAGTATAGTTAGCATAAATTTTAGAGCAAATTTGGATGCTCAGAATGCAGGAAATGGCATTTCCGTGCTTCAAATTTCAAAAATTTTCTAGGAGAGTACACCCCCACACACCTGACCATTGCCATCCTCCTCTAAGTCCTCTAATAAGTAACGATAAATGATGGTTTATTTTGTTTTTACAAGACAGTATAGTTAGCATAAATTTTGGACCAAATTTGGATGCTCAGAATGCAGGAAATGACATTTCTGGGATTCAAATTTCAAAAATTTTCTGGGGGAGTACTCCCCCAGACCACCCCCCATTCATGCGTGGTATATTGGCCACACACGTAGACATCCCCCTCTAATATATTATCTCACAGAAAAGTCCCTTTTCAAAAAATGCCCCCCCACCCACGGGAAAATCCTTAAAAAAGGCCCTGCGTTGTATCGTAAAGTTTCAGGAGACGACGGAGTTGTGATTTGTATAAAAAAACAATGGAAAATATGTGTGGAAATTTCTGGATGGTAAGGTCAACTATATAATCTCTTGGGGAAAGAAGGGGCATGAAGGCCTGCAAATGCATGGTATGAATATATATTTAGTGATCAACGCGCAGTTTGATCAAACCACACTGTAAAAAATGAGTGTCTGAAAGCAATTATTTTAAAACTAATTTGACTAAGTATTCAATACTATCAACATCCTTCCATATAGGTTCCTCTACACTTGGTGAAATATTCAATCCTGCAAAAGATTGTTCTGATATAGTAGACAATCTTCCCGGAGCAAAAGATGGTTTTTATTGGATAAAACACAACAAAGCAAAGCTTTCTAAGGTATCACATTCCACAACACTTTAAGGCCAAGAACTATTGAATAAGGTGGTCGAAACGCACTACGAAATATGAACGGTCTGTGCCATGCAGCTTAGGTAGCGCAAAAACACCAAAGAACTGTGTAGATGGGTAGGTATTCAACTACCTGAAATTACAAGTAAAACTTCGACATGTCGAGTGAAGGTCCTTTAATCATTTATAACTTCCCGACGAGGGGCTTTCGCTCGAAACGTCGAAGTTTTACTTGTATTTTTCTGGCCGTAGTTTAATCCCTACCCAAAGATCTACAATTTTCCAGTTCGAAATACGATATAGTTAGTATAATAGCTTAAAGCATTCCGGTCAATTATTATAATAAATTGTGTAAGTGTTCTCTGGTTAAAAATATTTATTTGTTATAAGTTTTCGACTGCCATGCCAGCCTGCAGTCTTCGACAGGTAGATTAATAATGCGCTAGTGATATAAGATATGCATGATATAAAAGTGATATCCATGTAAACGTACGTTTTTATAGGTATGAGATATCATAGGACGTAACGAGAAGAGATTAATAATTTGTTTCCTCTAAACAGGGAGATTCATTAGAGATCGCGAGGGGGCTTATTTAGGAGATATATGGGATTTAATAAAGGCCTGATTTATGGTATGATGTTCACAGTATTACCATGCATGTCTTTTCAACATTCTCTATTTTGATTGGTTGACAAGCGGTCCGTAAAAACCCATATCCGGACCGTGGTCCGTATTTTCCGTATCTGGACCGGTGTCCCGGATATCGTTTATCTGGCGGAAAATTTTTGCTTTGCAAACAGAAAAAATTTTTGCTTTTTAAAATTTCCAATTGTGCTTTACAGATAAAAATTTCAAACAACCAAATTGTTTTTGAATGAGCATGCACGCCTACCATATATTGTTACCCAGTGAAACTGACGATAACCGATTTAATTCGCTCGAAAAGCATATGCTCACGGACTCAGTTCAGCCATATAATAAACCGATTATTGACCTCGCTTTTCGGTCTGTACTGTAAAATATCAGACCTCTGTTTTTTGCATGGAGCTCGCCCCTTCGTCGCTCGGTCCATACTAAAAAACCTCGGTCTGATATTTCACAATACAGACCGAACAAGCGAGGTCAATAAACCTTTATTATTATGCTGCTTACTAATCAATTCCTATAGGGGTGGTGTGACACACATACAGACGGCGGGGGTTTTTGTTGATCGGAATGAAGAACAGTCCTGTAACATGGAATGTTCCATCCAATGAGAAAGCAGTAGGCTAGGTCCAATGGGCCTCCCCATTGGTCCAGCAAGTTTGGTGATGTCAACGTACAGGATTTTTCAGTTCAAATCTCGACCACAAAGCATTTTGAAGACACAAAGGCTCATTGGTGAGTGAGGTAGAATCTTCAATATTGTAAAAGATTAAGTAAAGGGTTTATTGGAAACCACTTGAGAAAGTAAATTACACCATAATACGGTCCTATATGAGTACCAATTAAACCATGCCATAGCATGTTACCTTTTAATGGCATACCAAATCATACCATAGCCACCATAATCAGATTTGCCTTACAATACCTTACAATACCTGCATTCTATACCAAACGAAACCAATCCATTCCGTAATGTAAAGTTGCATTCATAAACCATTTGTGTACAGGTCTTACAGATTAAAAACTAACCGTGCTCTTGGCAATCTGTTTGGCATTGGAAGTGGTGGATGTACGGACTTTCATTCAGGGATTGGCAATGTGTCCTATGTTAAAGATATTCTCACTGGAACAGTGGTTACTACAAAATTCAACTGTTCAAAATTTGGACCCCACATGGACGTCAATCTGGGATGGGTAATTGTGATAGTAGTACACTAGCTGTTTATTAAAATTTTTCTACCTTAACTAAAATAACACTATATAATACTGTATATATGAGTTAAATCAATTTTACTGGCTAATTAAATTACTTGGTTATCTTATTTACCGATATTAAAAGATTATATTTGCAAAATATGTTAATTGAAGCATTAGCACATCCAGATATGTATAATGCTATAATTCGTTAACAAGGTTTCCAATGACAATCTGTCCATTCAAAATATTCTTGCTTTTCCAGGGAAGGATGAATTCCTGTTTTAGAAACAAATGCCCTAAAGGTTATGCATTTTTGAAAGGAGTTCCTTTCAAACTCGACATTCATGGATCTTTCAGGTATAAACAGAATAGACCTAATATAAAACTAATGTTATTCCGAACAAAGTGTGAATGAATAACATTAGTTTTGTATTTGCTGAAAACCTGAAACTATCAGTAAAGACCAAAGCTTGGCTTGAATGGGCCTAAGCTTTGAATTGGACTTCGGCTTGCAATGTGTATTTTCCTTCTACTTTGTTACTGATATTCATGCAGGAATCAAAATTTTGGTCTAATTGCGCCGGGCATAACATGAAAGTCTGATTTACCGTTTTACACAATTTTTGATGTGATAATTCAAATCCAACTATGAGGACTGGACTAGATTTCACGTCCGCGCAATTTGATCAAGCCCGAGGCGAAGCCGAAGGCTGGATCAAAATGCGAGGAATTGGAGGATTTGACATCTCATGTACGAATAAATCACTACTTCATTAATTTTGATCCAGTCCTAGGACAGGATCAATATACTTCACCAGGTATCCAGTGTTATCACAGGGCCGTAGCAACCGGGGGGGCTGGGGGGCTGCAGCCCCCCCATAATTTGCTAATAATCATTCTTTTTTCAAAATCATGCAAACTTTATCATTTAAACTGTGACAAACTGCAAAGAATGAAGATATTACTCATTCTCCAGATCGTTCCTCTCGTAGAAATTTTAGCTGAATTTCTGTCGCGCATTTTCAAGAAAATCCCACAAAATCTGCACATTTTTGATGAACTAATGATTTATTTTGTCTTTTGCGTGTTGGGTCTTACGAAAGAAAACTCTGAAAATGCCATTTCAGACCATCTAGAGACTCCAGATTTTCGAAATTTTCTCAAATGTTCTGCCTTCATTTCCGCGCAACTGCCATTTACGACGAAAATTCCCGCCGCGCATTTATAATACTACAGTCTGGCCCATACTTTCCTGTAAATTTCGACATACTAAAACGCTGTTTTCTGACTATCAGAATTCCGTTAAATCTTCCCCTAAAGTCCAGGAAATGGTATTTTAGAGACTCTAAATTTAAAAATTTCCTCGGGCCTTCGGCGCTCGCTTTCAGCCCCCCCAATCGAAAAGAGCTTCCTACGGCCCTGTATCATGTGAGCAAAATAAAGCAATATGGTTGACTAATTTACTCATTGAGATTAAAAGCTATAAAACGCCAATTTCGTATTGAAAAGTGATGTTTCGTATTGAAAAGTGATGTAAGAAATATCTTATAACTAGCATATATTTAAATTTTCAGTTATAGTGCAAGTTCAGAGTTTTCAGGTATAACACACGATGCTACAGCCTTTGTTGGTTGCGATGCTGGCAAGGTTTGTATGAGATTGACTCCTATTTCTTCTTTATAACACGTCAGCAACACCACAGTACACTATATGAGTGAGTTACTCCAATAAGTGGTCGCTATATTGGCCTCATGGTTTCTGCATAGCAGATGCAATACCCATTGACAGATTTGAGAAGAGTGCATTTTGAAAATATTATTTCTTTTCAGAATTGGGTAATTTTACACAATATCTACTTGACTCCTTCATTACTCGATAACGGTAACAAAACGGTAGCAGTACCACAGATTTGAAGTGTTAAGGAATTTCGTTGACAATTCGAATATCCCTAATTTGTCAAGTTATTTGCGACAATATATATTGCTGTTACACTCCTTATCTTTAGTGTTGTGCATGTTTTGGTCCTGAAGGCGGAACAGGTCATTATTGCAGCAGGAAATGTAAAGCTGTTAATGGTGGTACTATCCTCATTGGTAAGGTTTAGATAGATATAGATAGATAGAGACTTTATTTAAAGAGGGTGACACTTAATAGTACGAAGTACTAATGAACTTGTGGCCCTCATAAAATTTACAAAAAATTAGGGAATATATCTATTGTCTATTTACAACATTTATATATATATATATCTATGATTATAAATCGATATTCAGACTTTCAAGTTTACTTAATTAAAAAGGTTATATTACATGAGGTATATATGACATTACATTTATATAAAAGAGAACATTATATAGCTATATTACAATTATATATTACTTAAATTTGAAATCAGGAAAAGAAGTAAATTGTTTAAATTCACTCTGGTGCGTACGGAAGCAATTATATAATAAGTATTTAAAACAGTTAATGGAGCTAGCAGAACGGAAACTTAAAGGTAATTTGTTCCAGAGGCCTATAGCGGTTATAGAAAAAGTTCTTCCTGCTTCTGTAGCTCTATTGTATTTCGGAGTTACTAAACTTAAATCAGCACTGCGGTTCCTCGAATGTTGTTGGCTATTTAAATTTAATAGTCCGTTTAAGTACTCTGGAGTAGCATTAATAGTACGCTTGTAGATCATAATACATTTTCTAATATCCGACTCTACGTAAAAAGGTAACCAACCAAGACTATTAAACAGATTAATCGAAGAATGGCGAGGTTCAGCGTCAAGGATAATTCTGGCACAGCGTTTTTG
Source organism: Paramuricea clavata (assembly GCA_902702795.2). NCBI lineage: Eukaryota > Metazoa > Cnidaria > Anthozoa > Malacalcyonacea > Plexauridae > Paramuricea > Paramuricea clavata. The sequence goes on along the minus strand of CACRXK020003941.1, from coordinate 1,328 downwards.
AAGTTTGAAAATTTTTGTGATATTGTTCTTACTACAGTTTGTCCAGGTTATACTACAATTAGAGAAATAGAGGTTTGATCATAGCATTGTAGAAAAGAATACGTTCCTTTCGAGGCAGGTAGGATTTTATAGATTTCAATATTCCAATACGTTTCGATAGTTTCATTGCAATTATATCAACATGAGTGTCAAAGTTTAAATCTTCATCAATATTAAAGCCCAGTAATTTCACAGTGTGCTCTTGTTCTAATGAATCATCGTTCAATTTAATATTGAGAGTTTGATTTTCAGGAGTAAGCTTAGCTTTAAGACGTTTACCAGAAATCAGAATGGTTTTGGTCTTAGTGGTATTGAGAGGTAGTTTATTGGTAATGGCCCAGTTTTGAACGTTAGAGACTTCCAGAGATAATTTCTCATTAAGTTCATTAATATCATTATAATCAGTGGCAGCGAGTATACGAACGCGCATGCCTCAACGACTGTGGAAAAGATGTATGGAGTTTAAGATGAAGACAGAGACTGGAAAATTTGAAACGTACTATATCGACAAAAAGACCGGTACTGCTCATAAGGTATTGTGTGGGAAATTTTGTGGTAAAGATAGTAATTTAGCAAAAAAAGAACGATTAAAAGAATTGGGGGCCTGCCATTATTGAGTGGGTGCCACCGAAGAGAATTGTTTTCTTGGTAAAGATTTTGCTGATCCAACCATTCAAAAGTAAAATTTACCCAACGTTAAATACAAAACTCCTGGCCAAAGTTGTCACACATGTCCCTTACCACTCCTTTGATAACTGCTTGTGTGTAATTTTCTGCAGTTTAAATTTTCATGTTGTCTGCACATGCACTTTCTTCGGAGACACCATTCGCCTTCTAACAAATCGGAAAATACTCAAGATAGTGACTCTGACCGATTTACATATTGTATTATAATATAGCATTTGTAAATTCTGAACGCTGATTGGCTAAGAGCCGTGTTGATATAACTCCATGTCAACACGGGAAATTTTCCGCCGCTTGTAAACACGGAACTTTTTCTTATTCTTCGGGCTTTTGACATTGCTATATTATAAAACAAATATAAAACATTTTTTCCGTATTGATATATCATTATATCAACACTCGTGGAAGTTGGGAAAACTCGAAATTGTGTGAAAACACTCCGCCCTTCGGGCGTCGTGTTTCCACACAATTTCTCGTTTTCCCAATTTCCACTCGTGTTGATATAACTGTATATCAACACGGAAAATGTTTTATATTTGTTAATTGACATATGACTGCATGTTAACATTGCTTCACTTTCTTCAATACTTGAGCGAGTCATGTTT
>CACRXK020003940.1:10005-33849 GCA_902702795.2 Paramuricea clavata | reverse complement strand
CCTTGCCACCCTTGCCACCTTTGCCACCCTTGCCACTCTTGCCACCCTTGCCACCTTTGCCACCCTTGCCACTCTTGCCACCCTTGCCACCCTTGCCACCCTTGCCACCCTTGCCATACTACTACTCTCATTGATTTGTACCCCTTGAGAAGAGTAAGAAAGCACATTCTTCACTGCTTTAATCCCCCCCCCCAAAAAAAAAACAATAAACCTTACAAAAATAGAACAAATACCATTCAGCCAATCACAGCCAACCTTCTTGGAGCTGCTACATGACCCCTCTTTTTCGGCAAACAATTTTCTTGGGAATTTTCAAACATTTTTTCATTGTTTTAATCAATAAAATATAACTTGTTGAATACAAAAAGGCTTACTTATTCACTTTTGACAGATAACTGACTTTATTTTAACCTGACAATATGTAAAAACTAAACTGTTTAATTAAAGCTTACTGAGTACTCGTGAATGAACTGTAAACGGCAAAGTCGAAGAGTTTTCTTGCCGTGTTTCAACACGATAATTCGGTAAAAAATTTCGGATAAAAACACACTTGCAAACGGTCAAAACTCGTGAATTTGGTCTTGGCTACATCGAGGGCTACATTAAGGTCTTTTCAATTCACAGGATAGCTAACACCAGTGCAAAACAAATGAAAAATTCAAACATGAAAAATACGAACAGAGAAAAGATCACAACACATAGAATTAATTTACTCTATAAGTATGTGGCAAATATTGAAATAAATTGAAAATAAATACCTTAATTGTATGCTCCCCTTTTCACCAATAAACTGCAAAGTCTTAAATGATCAAAAAAATTCAAAGTGTGAATAAAATATTGATTATTTTTAAAAGCTTTTCGAAGCTCCACTCGCATTTCATTGAAGTGCTAGTAGCAATATATATTCTATAAACAGCGTTGCCACCCAAAATATCCCGAGATTCCCTAAAAATTCTCGATATTCCCTGGGTTTTGTGCCAATTTCGGGTAGGATAGCTTCATACGTCATGTTGTAGAAACGAAATCTGACATCAGATATGCAACTCAATAGGGTATATAAAATACTAGTGGCCAAACCCTGGATTTTTAGCAAAATTGTTTATTGGTCAATAAAATTCCCCTGAACTCCCGAGATTGACTTTTAAAAATAAAAATAAAAAAAAATCCCAACTGCTTCAAAAAATCCAGAGATCTTGGGATAAAATCCCGGACTTGGCAACCCTGAACCCCTTACCAGTGGCGGCGCCACCGCGCCAGGTTTCAGAACTTGGGGGCGCATTTGAGGGGCAAACTCATATTTTGGGGGCAAGATATAATTTTTAAAGAGGTACTGCTATTTGCCCATGTCTTTGTCACAGGACTTTCGCCCTCCCCCCCCCCAGGAGATTCGCCCGAGGATCGATTCCTGGCTCTGTCGAAAGCATTTTAATGTCAGGCTCCGCATCGTTGTTTATTAAATCCATCCGAGACGAGAAAGAGTTAAATAGAATAAAAAAGGAGTTGAGCTAGTGTAGGCGCGATGGTCTAGTGGTAAGGACGAAGTGTTGCAAGTATGTGAAGCCAGGATCGATTCCTGGTTCTGTCAAAAGCATTTTAATGTCAGGCATCGTTGTTTATTAATTCCATCCGAGACGAGAAAGAGTTAAGTAGAATAAAAAAGGAGTTAAAGCAAGCGTAGGCGCGATGGTCTAGTGGTAAGGACGTAGTGTTGCAAGTGTGCTAAGCCATGATCGATTCCTGCTGTAGTCAAAAAGCCTTTTAATGTCAGGCATCGTTGTTAATTAATTCCACCCGAGACGAGGAAGAGTTAAGTAGAATAAAAAAGAAGTTAAAGCAAGTGTAGGCGAGATGGTCTAGTGGTAAAGACGAAGTGTTGCAATTGTTCTAAGCCAGGATCGATTCCTGCTGTAGTCAAAAAGCCTTTTAATGTCAGGCATCGTTGTTAATTAATTCCACCCAAGAGCTATAAAAAAGGAGTTAAAGCAAGCTTGGGCGAGATGGTCTAGTGGTATAAGGACGAAGTGTTGCAAGTGCGTAAAGCCAGGATCGATTCCTGGGTCTGTCGAAAGCATTTTAATGTCAGGCATCGTTGTTTATTAATTCCGTCCGAGACGAGAAAGAGTTAAATAGAATAAAAAAGGAGTTAAAGCCGGTGTAGGCGCGATGGTCTAGTGGTAAGGACGAAGTGTTGCAAGTGTGTGAAGCCAGGATCGATTTCTGGTTTTGTCGAAAGCATTTTAATATCAGGCATCGTTGTTAATTCCACCCGAGACGAGAAAGAGTTAAATAGAATAAAAAAGGGGGTTACGGCAAGTGTAGGCGAGATGGTCTAGTGGTAAGGACGAAGTGTTGCACGTGTGAGAAGCTAGGTTCGATTCCTGGTTGTGTCGGAAGCATTTTGGGCAGAGAAACGTTCGAATATAATTGTATTAACTTTCACGTTTTGTTCGATTAGACAAAAACCTGCTTAAGTTTTTATCGTCTTGTGATGACGTCTAATGATGCACGAATCAGGCATCGACAGAAGGCATTGGACCGTACATTCTAAAAATACAATTTTCAGACCAGCGTAAATTCACGTTTCGGTTACAGGGGCTTTGAAATTCAATAGAACATCAGGTCCGAAACAGCCCTAACCCTAACCCTAACTTATATATTAACTTTCACGCGTCTTTTTCGATTATGCACCTGGAATAACCTGCCTTTTATCTTCATGGATTGTGTAGTGATACACGAATAAGGCATCGATAGAAAGCTTATGGACCGTAGATTCCAGAAATACAATTTTCACGCTAGCCCAAATTCGAATCTCTGCTACAAGGGCCTTGAAATTCGATAGAACATCAGGTTCGAAACAGCATAATATTGACTTTCACGTCCTTTTCGATTATGCACCTGGAATAACTTGCTTTTTATCTTCATAGACTGTCTAGTGATACACGAATAAGGCATCGATAGAAAGCTTATGGACCGTAGATTCCAAAAATACAATTTTTAGACCGTGACAAATTCAAGTTTCTGCTACAAGGGCCTTGAAATTCGATAGAACATCAGGTTCGAAACGGCATAATATTAACTTTCACGTCCTTTTCGATTATGCACCTGGAATAACCTGCTTTTTATCTTCATGGACTGTCTAGTGATACACAGTAAGGCATCGATAGAAAGCTTATGGACCGTAGATTCCAAAAATACAATTTTCAGACCGTGACAAATTCCTGTTTCTGCTGCAGAGGCCTTGAAATTCTATAGAACGCAAGGTTCGAAACCGCATAATATTAACTTTCACGTCTTTTTCGAGTATGCACTTGGAATAACCTGCTTTGTATCTTCATGGAGTGTCTTTTGATGCACGAGTAAGGCATCGACAGAAAGCCTATGGACCGTAGATTCTAAAAATACAATTTTCAGACTGGCGTAAATTCACGTTTCCGCTACAGGGACCTTGAAATTCAATAGAACATCAGATTCGAAACATCCAAACCATAACCCTCACTTATATATTATTAACTTTCACGTCTTTCGATTACACAGCTGGAAAAAACTGCTTTTTATCTCCACGTCCAGCCTCGTGATGCACGAATGAGGCATCGACAGAAAGCTTATTGATCGTAGATTCCAGAAATACAATTTTCAGGCTAGCCCAAATTCAAGTCTCTGCTACAAGGGCCTTGAAAGTCGATAGAACATCAGGTTCGAAACAGCATAATATTAACTTTCACGTCCTTTTCGATTATGCACCTGGAATAACCTGCTTTTTATCTTCATGGACTGTCTAGTGATACACAGTAAGGCATCGATAGAAAGCTTATGGACCATAGATTCCAAAAATACAATTTTCAGACCGTGGTAGATTCAAGTTTCTGCTACAGGGGCCTTGAAATTCAATAGAACACAAGGTTCAAAACAGCATAATATTAACTTTCACGTCTTTTTCGATTACACATGCAGCTGGAAAAACCTGCTTTTTTATGTCCAAGGACGTCTCGTGATGCACGAATAAAGCATCGTCAGAAAGCCTATGGACCGTAGATTCCAAAAATACAATTTTCAGACCGTGGTAAATTCATGTTTCTGCTACAGGTGCCTTGAAGTTCAATAGAGCACAAGGTTCGAAACAGCATAATATTAACTTTCGCGTCTTTTTCGATTACGCATCAGCTGGAAAAACCTGTTTTTATGTCCACGGACGGTCTAAAGCCTATTGACCGTAGATTCCGAAATATAATTGCAGGGCCGTAGTAACAGGGGGGCTGGGGGGCTGCAGCCCCCCCCCCCTCCCCGCCCCCAATAATTTTCTAATAATCATTCTTTTTTCAAAATCATGCAGACCTTTATCATTTAATCTGTGACAAACTGCAAAGAATGAAGGTATTACCCATACTTTCCGGCAACTTATTCAATATATATTTAATTAAATACGCCTTCGCCCATTTAGTACTACTTAATTGTAAATTTCGACATACTAAAATGCTGTTTTCTGGCCATCAGAATTCTGTCAAATCTTCTCCAAAGTCCAGGAAATGGCATTTCAGAGACTCCAAATTTAAAAATTTCCTCGGGCCTTCAGCCCTCGCTTTCAGAAAATCTTTCTCGGCTCGGGTGGAATTAATTAACAACGATGCCTGGCATTAAAAAGCTTTCGACACAACCAGGAATCGATCCTGGCTTTACGCACTTGCAACACTTCGTCCTTATCACTAGACCACCTCGCCTACACTTGCTTTAACTCCTTTTTTATTCTACTTAACTCTTTCTCGTCTCGGGTGGAATTAATTAACAACCATGCCTGGCCTGATTAAAAAGCTTTCGACACAACCAGGAATCGATCCTGGCTTTACGCACTTGCAACACTTTGTCTTTACCACTAGACCATCTCGCCTACACATGCTTTAACTCCTTTTTTATTCTACTTCATTCTTTCTCGTCTCGGGTAAAATTAATTTTAATTAAAACAACGATGCCTGACATTAAAAAGCTTTCAGCACACTAGACCATCTTGCCTACACTTGCTTTAACACCGTTTATTTATTTCTTTAAAATAGGCCAAAAATTGCCAAAAAGTCGTAAAGGTTAACCTTTTAAGTTTACCAAAAAATCGATTCCTAAATTTCAAACTTCCTTTTCTCAAAAAATCGCCAAAAATCCCGAGATTGACTTTTAAAAATAAAAATTAAAAAAAAATCCCAACTGCTTCAAAAAATCCCGAGATCTCTTGGCAACGCTGTCTATAAATATCTATTCAGGCGATTTTCAAGCGACCAATCAGTGTGATGAATCAGAATTTGCTTGCGTTAGGAGAAATTAACATTTCGTCAATTCGGAAAAACTTGTATTTTGATAAAATTATATATTACAAAAGAATTTTTTCATGATTACGCTTTTTCGTGCTTTCCCAACTTCTCACGGCACGTGCTCAATAACTCGAATGAGCAAGCCAAATTATGAAATAAGTCTTAAATTTTGTCCGATGTTCCATCGTTTGTGAGTGAAAAAATTCTAGAATAGAAACTTGAGGAACGTAGTTCATTGTTCATGCTCTCACATAAGTCAACAGTTCTGATGTTATCCACCGACCTGCTACATCGTGTTAAGTATTAACCACAACTAAATTTCTAGTGAAAGCTCTCAGAGTCTAATTACCAATTTTTGGTGTCTGCTCGCAGGCTATGTTAACATTATACTTGTGCTTACACGAAGTTTACTAAAAATGTCTTTCTTTTTCAAAAAATCAACATGGCTGCCGGCGTGGAGGAAAAATCGTTCCGTCAGCTCGAAGATGTGGGCTGTCCCGCCGATATTTTTGCAATGAAATGGAGTCCAAAGATGGATCTTATTGCAATAATAACGGGAGAAGGTTCTGTGTGGCTAAACAGGCTCTCTTGGCAAAGGGTTTGGACTTTGCGTTCATCTGACTACAAAGCTATTTCGCTCGCGTGGCGCCCTGACGGCAAAGTACTAGCCTTGGGCTTGGATAATGGTAGAGTACATTTAGTCAATGTGGAAAACAGCGAATGTCTTCACGAGTACGAAGTTGGGAGCAAACCCCAGTTTCTAGATTGGGTGACAACCAATCCCCCTCGCACCTCAACCCCCGGGGGGAACTCTGGTATATTTACCGAACAAGGTGACACTATTCTACCCCGCTTACCCCACCTGTCTGGTGGAGGGTCAACTGCGTTGTCCGAAGGTAAAGCTCATGATGGACCGTGGGATCCGAAGAGACTTAAAGAGCTCACCGGCACTTTGAGTTTTCTTGTCATTGGTGACGAGAACGCCCTCGTTACGTTACTAGTTCACGGCCTGCTGCCAATTGGCCGAGTAAATGTGGGTAGTCTTGTTGAGTCTTCTCAGAGCTGCAGAATCCTAAGCGCATCATTAGACGCACAGGTCCAATTCCTAACAATCGTTACACAAACGAGCAGTTCGTCAGAATTTAATGATGGTGTCATTTCTGTAGTTACCTTTGATACAAAACTTTATAGCTCACGATCGGAAGAGCTCGAAGTACTATCATTGAAGTACGGCCATATTTCAAGCCTTTTGACATATTTGGACAGCACTTTTGCAGCTATGTCTGAGGCCTGGGAGGACATCTTACTAGAGATAGATTCGCAACTGGAGAAGTATGCCGACAGTTTAGGCCCGGACACAAGCGTATCTGAGGAATTTCTTACGCTGTTTACATGTGGTACCGCCAGTGCCGAGTTGCAAATGTTCCTTGTTAATGATCTTACTGAGAAAGGTTCGTTCTGTGTTCATCTTTTACCCCACTTGTTAAGGACACTGTCTTGAGCATTAATCTACTCTATGTAATAAGAAATATGCCAAAATACACTGATGCGATATATTAATATTTCTGGTAAATATTGATATTTCAAAAATTTCGATATTCTATTTTTCTGCACTACTCTGAATAATAATCCTAATGGCACATATCAGCTCAGATTTAAAAACAAAGTATCAAAATATCACAGCTAACTCAAACTCACTGTTCTATAGCAAAGGAAAGTCTAGACAATATGTTGAATCAACATAGTCCTGTTTGGATTTACTTTAAGAAAAGTGATGACCCTTTGTTTCATATCATCGACATTATTGATAATTTTTTCGATATCAATTTTTTTCAATATCAGCCATACCCAAATTCATCTCCTCGTATTATTGTACTCTGTGTAATTCCCTGATTTGATCAAATCTCTGCTCTTATTCATTTACTGTAGGTTTAAAAAAGCTTGGTAAGACAGTTGAAAGCTCTTACTCAAACATCCAGACTCTGGCTCTCAAAAACCTGCAATCTGGAAGCAACGCTTTGCTCTATCACCTAAATGACCTCATGGGCATGGCAAAATGGTACGAACGTTTTGGCATCTTGGGTTTATCCGATAGAATGGTCGCTGAATGTTTAAAAATTTTGGGATCGCTTATGCTAAAGACGCAAGAATTGTTGGGCGTTATCGAGAGTGCCTTGCAAAGTTTTATAGCTTTTTTCAAATGGTTATATCTTGTTATCCTGCAGCTCTTAGATGAAGAAGTGCCCATATTTGTTAAGCAGTTCAACCAAGAGGATGTGTCGCTTGTTGCAGAGTTCCTGCATTGTCAACTTGGACAGCAGGAAAAAGGGAAAACAAGGTTTAGTATGGAAAGGGTTGGACAATACTTAAAGAAAGAACCTTTGGTATTTAAGGTCGACAAGTCAGAAAACATTTGGGTAAAATTTTTAGAAACATGTCCCGAATTATGCAATACCCCGTGTATTTTCACAGTAGCCGCAGAGAAATCTCTGGCAACCCTTCACGATGAGCTAACATCAAGTATTAAGACAACGTTCGAGAAATTAATCCACGCTACCGAACAAGCATTGTCGTGCAACCTCAGAATACCACTGACCATTTGTACTGCAGGCAAGCAAGAGGTTTCACAAATTTCAAGCGAGGGTGGGTCACATCACTGGATTGCAATAGCAAATGGGGAATCTGTCTCAGAGAAGTTGCACCTGGTTCGGTTAACTGCAGGAGAGACCGCCCCTGGAGTTCCGGTCACAGAAGGGGTGACCGTAGGCTTCCAAGGGTTGGTTATGAATGACGATGGACAACCTAGGATAAGTGTGGTTGATTTTGGCTTTTATGATGAGACCACCCTTACCCTACTCTTACGTCGGGAAGGGACAGATGAGGACAATAGCTCGGACTTACTGACTCAATTCAAGTTCTCAACTCTTGAAGACTCGCAGCTTAAGCGTTTGACAACCTCACAAGATGCAAACTTCAACACAATGCTCGTCAGTCTGGTGGATGGTTCCGATGCGGTTATTCAACGTAGGAATCTGGAACGAATGAAAGCTGTTAAGGTGGCTGTAAGTGGGTCAAGGAAAGTCGCATGCGTGCTGTCCACATCTCGGACACGGGTTAAGCTCTTTGATATGAATGCAGATGATGAAGAGGCCGATGGTACTATTGATGAACTTCAGACAAGCACTATGTCTACTGATAGCGGAGTATAATCCGAGTGTCTTGCGCTATACCCCATCCACATATCAAACAGAAGTTGATTTGTCTGGCTTAGCCAGGTGACACTATACATGAACTTCAGCAGACAAACTTGTGCTACAGTATGTCTACATTTTGTGAAGTGTACAAACTTTTAAAAGTTGTAACAAACCAAACAGACTTGTAGCAACGCTGTTTCAACAACTTACCAACAGGATGTGTTCGCACTGCTTGTTGACAACTTGCTATAAGGTTGTTGAGCTCAACACACTTGTTACAAGTTGTTCCAACAACTTGTTATCGTTCTGCAATTCAACAACTTGTCAACAAGTTGCGAGTTGACAAGCTGGCTATACGAGCCTGTTGCGAACACATCTTGTTGACAAGTTGTGAAATTTTTACGTGTGTAGTGAGACCGCCTGGCTACCATCTGGTTGACACGTCATACTGTAGCATTTCCAAGCTTGTTGCTATGAAATGTCATGGCCTGAAGAAAGCGTACTTTACACACTTGTTCCACTAGAATAGTACTTACTAACTTAATACGCATGTCTGTAGTTTTGTACGAATATTTTTCTAATATATTCTTACAACACCGCGGAAAAACGTCTGCGCATGCGTCAACCTTACCTGTAATAGTATTGCGAACTTGATGAAAAGCTGTTCCGAACGTTTCCGAAGGCTCAAAATGGCGGTAAAAAGGAGTGACCTCATTGTGCGTCTTTACAGCCAGATTTCGAGTGCAAAAATAAACATGTCATTCTAAAAACTAGGAATAAATACAGCCAGAAGGTTCAAGAAATTGTATTGTACAAGAACATGAACTAAAGGTGATTGTTAACAAATTTATCGTCTGAAACATTTTGTTTATCAACTAAGCAACGACAATTTCCGAATTTTCGTTTGAGATACATTTCTTTAAAAAAAAATTGTGTCGCCAAATATAAAAAAATTTCGTGTTCACAATAATTAAACTTTAGGATTTATTCTACAATTTGAGTGGGTTAAGAAGCTTAACTTTTCGAGAGTTTTCTTAACTTTTTAGTTTGAATTTTTGTTTTGAATAACTTTGCAAAATTTTTCGAAGTCGTGTCCGTTAAAATCAACAATTTTTTACATGAATTATATTTCATTCCATACTTTAAATGCCAGGACGCTTTCAATTAATGTCTAGTCTACCCATTTGCTATATTTTCTCGTTTGTTTTACTAATTTTTGACCAATTAATAAGCATGTTTTCGTTTTAGAAATTGATATTCAAATTCCCCGCCATATTTTCATAATTTGGTGCATGCGCAGACGTTTTTCCGCGGTGTTTATTCTTACATTTATAAAGATCATTTCCATTTATCAGAAATGATAAGAGAACACTGAATCAGTGCTCTTCGATGGTTACACTTTTCATTTGGGCAAATTAAGTGAAGTTATTATAGAACTAAGGTCGCATGTCAATCAGTTGATTATTCATTCAGTAAGGCTTTAGCGTGATTTACACTATCAAAGTTTCTGTGACCACAGTAGGAATTTTGCATCGGTAAATTCTAAGTTTTGCGGAAGGATTTGTAAGAAGAAATATTTGAGCAAACTGACTTGATGTTAAACACTGAGTCAGTTCAAACATTGCTTACAAATCCTTCAAAACTTAGAATTTACCGATGCAAAATTCCTACTGTGATCACAGAAACTTTGAGTATGTATGGGTAATATTCAGTATGGGTGTATTTACAATAACATCCACATCAATATTATCATAGTAAACTACATCAAAATTATGTTCACTGGATAATGTTGTCTACGAAGAATCGGCCCAAGTAATTCTCGTGTTTCCTTCTCAAAACTAGCGAAGTGTGATCGGGTCTCGGTCGATCTTATCCACTCGCGGCGGGATTTAGGTCACAACAGCAACTCTGTCCATGACAAGTTTTACCAGGCGGGAGAGGGAATGCATCTGAGATACCATTAACCACAGGCTGACCTCCGATTAAAATATCATACCCATTTGTCGATGACGCAAGAAACGTAATTTGGGTGCATTTCAGTAGCACCTGACCTTGGCGTTTTACGCACGTGGACAAATATTCTCGCAAGGAACTGACGAGGTTCGAAGGGGACACGTCGGGTGGGAAGAGGTAATAAGGGACTTGGCGGCTTAGTTTTCCAATATAAGGATCCTCTTTGCCACTCAGTGCTTCGTAGCCGTCCAAATTGCCCAGGTATGTGATGGCCGGCAGATCATTGCCTGCGTCAATATAAATTAAAATTGGTCAAACGAGAATAAGAGATGAGAAGCGAAAGTTTGTATGAGAGTTTTCTTAACTCTCGAGTCTCGTGGACAACAAGACGAGAACAAGAGTTGGATGAGAGTTGACTGGATATTACCGCGCACGTAGCGAAACTGCCTTGTTAAAATTTGAACCAGCTAAAGGTAAAGAGTGCTAATAATCTTTCCTTGCAGCTGAAAGCTAAATTGGGAAGGACGCAGCTCAAACATGACCGAGGGCGCCTCAGGCTACCACTATTGGCACTAGACGACACATCACAGAGCATAGCTATTTAAGGTGGAGGGGATACTTTTTGGTCCACCCCAGTGAGCTCCATATATTTCTGGAACGAGAACTCGAGTCCAAAATGTGAAGCCAAAGATGGAGGTACTGGACGTCAGTTTCAGTCCCTGGAAAACTCGAAGTAGCTGGAGGAAATGGGGGGGGGGGACATATACTTAATATACTTACCTTTTGCAATAGGAACCATTCTTTGGCCTTTCACGATATAACAGGGGTTATCCTTGATGCCTCCTTTATAAAGGCACAAATTTCCCGCGGCTTCCGTAGCATACATGGAAGCACCAAAGCCAAACACTTGTACTTGGTTCGCTGAAGCAGTTGTAATCTGACCACAGAATATTCGTGATATAGCTATAGGAGGCTGGGTTGGTTCCGGAACATTGTCCCATACCAGTGGACACACTGAGCTCAAGTAGTTGCACTTGAACTGACTGGATGCATAGTCTAAAATGAATTGGAGAAATGAACGCGTAATTAGCCCATTGTATAATTTACGCATGATAGATAACTTAATGGACCTATTACCTAATGAACAAAATTTTGATCTAGGCAAGTCTAGACAAAAATTTCATCACAGCTTGAAAGAGCATCACAAAATTAGTAATATTCCGAAGTTTCGTTGCGGAATGTTGTAAAATTCGGATAATATAGCCCTGCGAATTTTGCCGTTTTTCAGTCATTTTGTATTACGCACGGGAAATCGAACCTTTTTTCAGAAAGCGGTACCAATTTCCCGTGCGTAATACAACTTCGCAGGGCTATATTACCCGTATTTTACAACATTTCGCAACGAAACTTCAAAATATTACTAATTTTGTGATGTTCTTTCAAGCTGTAATGAAATTTTTGTCTAGATCAAAATTCTGTTCATTAGGTAAGGTGCCATTATACCTTTGACACATGTTGGTGTTTCCAGCCCATATGGTGGTGCAAAAGCCATGGTACCTCCAGCGTTTTCTCTACACACCATGCGACATGGTCCCATCAGACTGTAGCCAGGCTTACAGTAGATAGGATAGGTCCAAGTACCAGTTTTTGGTGGGAAGTTCTCCACTCTGATTGGTGCTGCATTTTCAATCTGTATAGCCGGGCAGCTTGCTAGAGGAAAACAAAATACTATCGGTCAAAGATTCAATGTTGGAATTTAATGATTTAATCTTAGGATTCAGTGATTCAATCTCAGGATTCAATTATTCAATCTTAAGGTTTCTATGATTCAATATTAGGATTCAATTATTCAATCTTAAGATTCAATGATTCAATCTTAGGATTCAATTACTCAATCTTAGGATTCAATGATTCAATCTCAGGATTTGGTCATTAAATCTTAGAATTCAATGATTCAATTTTAGGAATCAATGATTCAATCCTAGGATTCAATGATTCAATCTTAAGATTCAATGATTCAATCTTAGGATTCAATGATTCAATCTTACGATTCAATGATTGAATCTTAGGATTCAATTATTCAATATTAGGATTCAATTACTCAATCTTAGGATTCAATTATTCAATCTTACGATTCTACGATTCTATCTTAGGATTCTATGATTCAATCTCAGGATTTGGTCATTAAATCTTAGAATTCAATGATTCGATGTTAGGAATCAATGATTCAATCTTAGGATTCAATGAATCAATATTAGGATTCAATTATCAAATCTTAGAATTTAATGATTTAATCTTAGGATTCAATGATTCAATCTCAGGATTCAATGATTTAAGGTTTCTATGATTCAATATTAGGATTCAGTTATTCAATCTTACGGTTTCTACGATTCGATATTAGGATTCAACGATTCAATCTTAGGATTCAATGATTCAATCTTAAGATTCAATGATTCAATCTTAGGATTCAATGATTCCATCTTACGATTCAATGATTCCATCTTAAGATTCAATGATTGAATCTTAGGATTCAATGATTCAATATTAGGATTCAATTACTCAATCTTAGGATTAAATTATTCAATCTTAAGATTCTACGATTCAATCTTAGGATTCTATGATTCAATCTCAGGATTTGGTCATTAAATCTTAGAATGCAATGATTATTGGTTAGGAATCAATTATTCAATCTTAGGATTCAATGAATCAATCTTAGGATTCAATTATCAAATCTTAGAATTTAATGATTCAATCTAAGGATTCAATTATCAAATCTTAGGATTTCAATGATTAAACTTTAGGATTCAGTGATTCAATCTTACGATTCAATGATTCAATCTTAGGTTTCTATGATTCAATCTCACGACTCCATCTTAAGATTCAATTTGATGATCTTAGGATTCAATGATTCAATCTAGGATTCAATGATCCAATCTTAGGATTATATGATTCAAGCTCAGGAATCAATCTTAGGATTGTATGATTTTAGTGTATCATTAGAGATTCCCAACCTTTTTACACCTTATTGACTAATTTGCAATACCTGCGGGCAATGTTCTCTTATTTGCATTCAATTTTGGATCGGTTAACCCTACAAAACAAATTAAAATGCATATATTCTGTAGACAAGAGCATTCATTAAATACGAAACTATTCGATTCGTTACTTTCGTATTCGAATCTTTTAAATAAATAATAATTAAATTAATAGACCCATCATGTATGACTAGAGCTACTATACTGTATAAACGTACGTCTGACATATGCGTTTGTGACATTTTTCATTCCGTTGCTAAGAGCAAGTAGACAGAATAAAATACACGGAAGTAATCCAGTCATTTGGCGATGGAATCTAAAATAGAGATAAAAGAACTGTTTGCTGAGGTGGATTTTCAGTGAAAGGCTAAAACTATATATATATATATATATATATATATATATATATAGACAAGTATCGAGTTTGGAATCATATATGAGTAGAGTGCTCAATACCGTAGTAGAGCTATTAGACAGATTTAGATCGAGGACGTCAAAGACGACGTGAAAATTGCGTGGCATATCCATACATGGACACAACACGCCATTTTCACGTCGTCTTTGACGACCGCGTCCTCGATCTAAATCTGTCTAATAGGATTAGAAGACAAACTTGAAATAAACTTCATGTGAACTTTATTTCACTACAAATTTGTTTCGTATGACAAGACGAGGCTTGCCACACTCATCAAGTGAATTTAAATAACGCGCTAAAAAAATATAGATTATATATAGAAGGGAAGAGTGAATATACAGTATTTGTCATGGAAAGAAAATTTAGCTAACTTTGGATTTAAGGTTGTTCATAATTTTTAACCAATTAACTGGAAAATAAAAAATATTATGATGACTAAAAAATCATTAACTTTACAGGTGGCTGTCACGGCAAATTTGGCTTAAGCGAATTCAAGTTAAACCAAAATTACCTAGTATATACTGAAACATAGATATTACCGTAAACATTCCACTATACACATTAAACGTAAAATACAAGTTTTCAACAAAATTAAAGGTTGCTTATATTGCCGTTTCAAATTATAGGTTAAAGTTTTGTTCTTTTCTTAAATCTCCAAATTCGGCTGACTAATTTTCTCCAAATATACCCGCTAGTCAAAACATGTACGAATATAGGCTATAAATATTAAACTGAGTATTGTGGAGATATAGACTTTCTATATCTATAATCAATAATGTCTTGAAAGATGTGTGTAGCGAACTTTTCTACTTGACAAATTGTCGTCTTTAACAAAGGGTTAAACAAGGATGACAGCCCTCAATTTAAACAAAGCTAAGAGCTGTCCTAAATGTTACAGTAGGCCTATATACATTAAAGTTGAAATATATATAAATTGAACTAACCTCTCGTAATGGTATTTTACCTAACAATCCTTCTTGGACACATCAAGTTTACAGAATCCATAGATTCTTGCCCGTCAACATTAAAGAGAAAAGTATATAATTTGAGGGAAGCTCTTGACAGGCGTAAGTGTCATAGAGTGTATCGACTCATCGAAGCGTCTAACGGGATAACAGGTTTAGAACAAACGACGTCGTTGGTGGCCTGTTATATAGCTAATCCTTTGTTGAATTAAATTTCAAGCAATTAAATTTCAAGCAATTAAGTTTCAAGCAATTAAATGTGGTACGGTATAATATGAAATTGCCGTGGAACTCTGGAAAAAGATTAAAACACTCAGAAGTTATGATGGGACGGGTCTCAACACGCGTACACTGAAACTACACAAGCGATAACATGATTTAAGCCTAGTTTACACGATCAAAGTTTCTGTGATCACAGTAGGAGTTTGACATAGATATATAAATGCTACGTTCAGAAGGATTTCTAAGAAATGTTTGAGGGATCTGATTTACGCCCGTATTCTAAAAGCTCACTCACACTCAATGAGTGGAGGTTCAATCTGAGCTTCTCTCGAGTGTCATTGCTGTTTTTGAATAGCTGGGGCCGGTTGTATAAAAAAGTGATTAAAGTTAACTATAGTTCGTGGAAACGTCATTCAATAAGAAGCGCGTATTTGAGAGTTAATCACTATTTAACTACAAAATAGTGATTAAAAAGTGAACCGGTCCCTGGAGGGTTAGTGTCGTACTATGTGACTACTCACCCTCCCAGCTATTCAAAAACAGCATTGACACTCAAGAAAAGCTCAGATTGAACCTCCACTCATTGAGTGTGCTTAAAGAATACGGGCGTTAGTGTTTAACAGTTTCTCAGTCAAACATTTCTTACAAATTCTTCGGAGCTTAGAATGGACAACTTGCATGTTAGACTAAATTTTAATCTGAGTAAAGAGAAGGGAATCAAACACCACAGCTAAAAAGAATATAATGAAATTAGTAAAATTGCAAAATTTGGTTGCGAAATGTTGTAAAGCTTGGAAAATATTAGCCTGCGCGCAGACTATTTCAGTATGTTTGTATACGTGCGGAAAATATGTAAACTTCGCAAGGCTATATTTTCCGTATTTTACAACATTTCGTATAACCAAATTTTGCAATTTTACTAATTTTAATAAGTTCTTTACGGGAATTTACTTTTTTTTGCATAGATCAAAAATTAGTCTAACATGCAAGTTGCCTATTTAACTATGCAAAATTCCTACTATGATCACAGAAACTTTGACAGTGTAAACAAGCCTTTGGGATAGCTCTATTAGTTTTGTCTAAACTGTTCTCCCTGGATATCCAGTACTGAGAATGCCCGGGGGGGGGGGGGGGATCTTTGTTCCCATTCAAGTGCAGAAGTTATTGAACCCATGATATCGCAGAGATATTACTAAAAAATATATTTTACTTGATCTCTTAGTATACCACTGACCTTACCATTCATTAAATTTATTTCTTTTCTTCCATAATATAACAATATTTTATTCTATCTATATTAAATCTTTTGCAAAGCAAAGCAAGTGAAGCAAAGCAACATGCAGTAAAAACAGATTGGTTTAAATAACCAATTTGAATTAATAGTTGTCCCAGATGCATTTTTTTTACTAATATTATTTGGTCAAAACAACCGAGAAATTGGTTTAACAACGCAAAAGTTTGGTTGTTTTAACCAAATGAAATATTGGTCAAATAAATGCACCTTGAGATAAGCATAAATTGATAGCATTGATGTTCCACATTAATTTAAGTGTTCGTTTGAACTTTCCACAAATATGCATATTTAATGTGTTTTTGCAGTTTAAGAGTTAAAAATTCAGCCGTTTCATCAACATATACAGTAAATTTCGAAAGTAGTACAGCAGTCCATTCAATTGCATCCAATTTTATTCCCGTCCATTCAATTGTATCAAATTCTATCCCTGCATGCGCATGTCCGAACTTTCCCCTCCCAGTTTGACGTTTTAAGATTTTCTTTAAAACCTCAACGCACACACATGCTTGCCTCTAGTCAATTGTTCCTCAGTGAAATGTCGTGGGTTATATTTCGCTTCTTTCGGACCCAGTGTGGGGAATTGTTCGTCCTTGATTCGATCTTGAATCTAGGAAAGAAGTGTATTATTTCAAACATGGTTCGCCTAATTTCCTTGTTCTTTACAGGGATGTAAGGGATCAGGCACTATTAGAGAGTTTTAGCTTTACGTTTACGGCAAACGTCAAACCGCTAACGAAGTTTTTGATTTTACAAGTCTATTATAACAGCTTTTACACCAGTTTTGAAATATAAACAATTATTAAACTTGTGCTCTTTAGCAATGATTTAAAAGAAAGCAAATTAACCACTAGACACGTATTCGCGAAAGCAGTAAATTATGATTTGGCGTTTGAAGTTTACGTTTGGCGTATAAATTTCATGCTTGAACTGCTATGAGGGCTTTGTATAGTCGTTAAAGCATGAAATTTATACGCCAAACGTAAACTTCAAACGCCAAATCATAATTTACTGCTTTCGCGAATACGTGACTAGTAGTTAATTTGCTTTCTTTTAAATCATTGCTAAAGACCACAAGTTAAATAATTGTTTATATTTCAAAACTGGTGTAAAAGCTGTTATAATAGACTTGTAAAATCAAAAACTTCGTTAGCGGTTTGACGTTTGCCGTAAACGTAAAGCTAAAACTCTCTATTTATGCCCTAACCCTAACGAAATTGAAGATAAATATCACTTTGTACTATCTTGTAACTACAACAGAGAAGACAGAAACACCACAAACAATATATTACAAAGACAATGCAACGAAACACTCGACTATAAAAAAAAGATAACCTCGTGAATATAATAAAATCTAATGATCCGAAAGTACTGAATGTTTTTTCAAAATATATTACAGTTAGTTTTGAAAAACGAATGAGTACTTTGAAGCCAGAAATACAAATAATGCCTAAAGCAAATTGTATAAAAAAAATCCTTAACCGATATAGACACTATATATTAAATTAAAACCCTGAAATAGTAATATATCTTGTAATCTTAAATATGTCTCATAGTGATCACCAATATGTAAATAATATAAAGTTAAAATATGTTATTATTAGTTAGCTATGAACGTTAATAGTTATACTGATGGAACTACAGTACTTTAGCAATATCTTGTAATTTAATAAAGTCATTACAATTTGAAAATTTGAAATTTATGGAGGGGGGTAAAAGGGTGGGAAAATGAAAACCAAAACAAGTCAAGGGTTGGGTAAATTATTTTTCCAAAGCACGACTCACTCAGATATTGAAGACTAAAAAGCAATGTCAACAGTCATACATGTATGTCAATACAATGTGTAAATCAATCAGAGTCAGTATCTTGACCATTTTCCGATTTGTCAGGAGACAAATGGTGTCTCCAAAGAAAGTACATGTGCAGACAACATGAAATTTTAGACTGCAGAAATTGCACAAGCAGTTATCAAACTCATGTCACAGAAGTTGTAAAGAACATGTGTGAAAACTGAATGGTATACTTTTGTAACGTTTTTGGTCAGGGGTGGGTATTTATTTCAGTTTAATTGATATTTGAGACTGGGCAAAATTTTTTTTTTACATTTTAATGGTTGGATTAACAATTTTTTTACTAAGAAAAACATTTCTCTTCAGTGCGATCTATATAGAGAGGAATATTTAGAGTAACAAATAAAAGTTATAGTTTCGTCTGTGACATCGTGGCGGTGTTTATGTACTATTTAAAGCACGCGTAGGTGTGTTTTATCAGATATAAAACACGAGGCGCAGCCGATCGTTTTATATCAGATAAAACACGACTACAAGTGCTTTAAATGGCTTAAAAAACGACTCATCTTATATGAGTTCATTGGCGAAGTAATTTTTAAAATAAACTTTGTCTAAACCGAGAAAATCAAAGCTAACGTTTATGTAATTAACGTGATTTTTTATCACATATAAAGATACGACACGCTTATGATTTTTCTTTGTGTTTTCCTTCTGAATTATTAATGAGTTTTTGAAATAAAACTACAATGTTCACCATCTACGAATATGACAAAAAGTGACAAGCTTACCTTTCTAGCTACCGCATAGATACCATTGAGAACCTTGAAGGTAAGACAAATAGCATATAAATATACAAAGCATGTATACCATGCATCAGGTGATTATGTGAAACAAGATCTCGGAAGCTTAATTTATTCATCTCACCTGGTTCATGTTTCGTTCTTCGTATAAGTCGATAGTTTGAAACAGATCTTGTTCTGTGCAGCCCCATTTTTTTGCCGCAGTTAGAAAGTTAAATATATTCTCCGTCTACAAAACCAAACAGATCAGCCATTCAGTCGACATGCAAACTAAACCAACTTTACATTGGATAGCTCAGTTCTAACAGTTCTTCTAAAGCTGTGCGCCGTAGCCGGAGTACCGGAGCTCCGGCATATTTTGCCGGAACCGGAGCTGGAATTGGAAAACTCCGGCAAACGAAATTATGAAAAATTATTTCATATTTCAATGAACTTTTGGTAATGGAAAAATTAAGTTGAATGATTTGAAGTTACCGGCTATAAATTACTTGCTCCGATCCGATTCGTGGCTACGAAAATTCTGTAAGCGCATTGCTATCGCTTTTGATACAAAAATCCGCTGACCCCGATGTATTTTGGGCGAAAATACCACGCTACCATGCGGTTTTACTTTCTACAAAACATTGTTTAAACAAGCACCGAAGCACGTATATTTGATAAGTAAAGGAAAAAGCTCAAAAAGGAATAAAATAAATTCTGAAATTACAGTGAAATACTTTCACCTGCTTCTACTTTTAAATATGAAATTTCCTTAAAATCTCCTTGCCGGAGCCGGAGTTTTGACTGCCGGAGCTAAAATAACCGGAGTTTGCACAGCTCTAAGTTCTTCCCGCTCGAGATTCGGAGTAAGGGTCCTCTCTTACTGTCAGTGGCATAGGACTGAAACACTAACAGGGGGTATAACAAGGCGTGAGGTGACAAGGCATGGAGGGCAGGGGCGGGTCTACCGTTGGGTGCGGGAGGCGGGGGGGGGGGGGTGCGCACCCCCTATCTAGCATCCCCCTAGAGAAGCCTGTATCACCATAAAATAATCTGCTTGACCAAACATTTTCATCATCTTCAATTTTTGTCTTGGTAAATTTGTGTCAAATTAAACACGTTCCCTACCATTTTGAAGCGGGTTAGGTTTTCTTCGTGAATTTTCCTGATAGTCCCTGGTTCCAACGTGTTTACTAACCTGTAATAAAACGACACGATCAGCCACGGATCTAACCACTTCTGCACGTGATAAAGGTGCTCTATCAATATGAGCAATTATTGACCACGGCATATACGAATATAGTGAGAAGTTTGACAATGGTATGAATATACTGCGATATAAAAAAGGAGTGAACAGTGTGCCAAAATTTTTCAAGATGAGAAATGCGATAATTCGTAATAAATTTTCCTTGCATTACACATTTTTTTTTAAATCTTGAAAATAATTCAAAATACTAAAAGACATCATCTTATGTCAAATTACTACCTAAAACGTCCGCCATACTGAAACGTCCTTAGTGTTTTATACTAGTCAGAAACATTTTGTTTCTAAACAAATACTAATACTAATTGTCCAAAAATTCATATCGAAATCAGAAAATCTTCCATTTTTCATGTAGTGTTTGAAGCCAGTTTATAAAGCCTGGTTTACACTGTCAAAGTTTCTGTGATCACAGCAGAAATTTTTAAGGGAACTGACTCACTGTTTAACACTGAGTGAGTTCCCTCAAACATTTCTTACAAATCCTTCAAAACGTAGGATTTAGATTTAGTCCAGTGGTGCCTAAATTACTTTGAATTTGTACTCGAATAAAAGTAAAAGTAATTAACAATAAAACGACTTGAGTAAGAGTAAAAAGTACTGGAGGCAAAACGTACTTAAGTAAAAAGTACAAAGTATCTTTAAAAAATACTTGAAGTAAAAAGTAAAAGTACTATTGTCTGTAGCGTGTAGGGGGGGGGGGGGGGGGGGTCTCCAATGGACTGACATACAAGACACAAAACACAAAACAGGACACGCATTATATGCGTGCACCTAATATACAATATTTCACGGCATGGTTTACTTTCCAAACCCCGTTGAAGATATAAGAAATCCATTAAATAATTAATGCTTATAAGTAAGCCACAAACGAGAGATCCCAGACACATGTGGAGGTCCTATTACCTATCCCAAAATTAAAATAAATCCCGAATCACGTAAAATTAAACAAAAGTTAGAAAGTAACGAAATACTTCGCCACAAAATGAAAATAACGAAGTAAAACGTTACGTCTTAAAATGACTTCGTTTCAAGTAAAAGTACTCCAGAAAAAGTTTCCTTTGTTACATGCTGACTTCTCAAAAATAGTACTCAAGTACAGTAACGAAGTACATTTACTTCGTTATTTGACACCACTGGGATTTACCAATGCAAAATTCCTACTGTGATCACAGAAAATTTGATAGTATAAACGAGGCTTAACGTACTTGCATAGGAATATTCCGTCTTTAAGCACGCGGGCAAACTCCCTGGGTCCCAGTACTCTATGGTTTATTCTCCATTCATTGAGTTGCTCCAGAGACTCGACGTCAGCGGGTGGATCATCCATTAATATTCCTGTCACATCTTCTATCCATAGCCTGGCGTTCAGCTCACCATCAATGTCGTAACTTGCTTCAAGCTATAGCACGGAACAAATGAAGGAATGTTACTTGCTGTGTTGGTGTAATGTACTCAGGTGAATAAGATGTTTGTGATGTTACTCTGAGTGTATATCCACACCGGGCAGGCTTGAAAAATATGCCTGGCCACGGTGGGAATCGAACCTACGACCTTTGGAATACTAGCCCAATGCTCTGCCAACTAAGCTACGCGGTCAGGTCGGTTCGAGAATGCGATATTTCGGAACTGAGTCTAGTTCCTTCGACATCAGTGTAATGGAGTTACATTGCATTGGGCTAGTATTCCAAAGGTCGTAGGTTCGATTCCCACCGTGGCCAGGCATATTTTTCAAGCCTGCCGGGTGTGGATATACACTCAGAGTAACATCAGTCATCACAAGCAAATGAAGGAATGTTTTTGAATACTACTAGACACTGTTTGATTTCATGTAACGTAAAAGCTATACAAAGCTATCGCAATGGAATAAAAAAGATGATTGCATTCAGAAAGGACCAACTTAGATTTTGATATATAACACTTGAATTTACATGCCGCAATATTTAGCGAGATACAAGCAAAACAAAAATATTTGTTATTTAACAAGTACAACTACATCGGTAATTATAACTAAGGTTGTTTTATGCTAATTTTTTGCATTTTCAAAAACAGTAGTTCAACGTTCAAACATCAATATCGCAGTCAATATTACATGTTACTTAGATTTTGATATAGCACTTGAAAGTCCTTTCTGAATGCAATGATCTTTATTCCATTGTGAAATCAAACAGCGTCCAGTTTTTGGGGGTTTTTTGGTAAGCGTAGTGACTTGTGTATATGAGGCGTACTAATTATCCTTACTTGCATCTGAGAGCTAGGCTGAATTACGAGGGACACAGCTCAACCTGATGAAGTCGAAGGCTTTCTAAGGGCGCCTCTGCAGCCACCTTATGACTCATGTCTGATCACGGAGCACAGTTACGGTGGAAGGACCAGTTTGGAACTTATCCCAACCCAACCTGTCAATTACGAAGGACGCAGGTCAATTTGATAGAGTTGATGTTCTGGAGTCCTACGGTGGCTTCCTGAGGCGCCCTTATTAATTGTCTGATCACGGAACACAGCTGCAATTTACGGGTTGGTTTGGGACTTATTCCAACCCATCCTGTCAACATTTCCTGTGGGAGGAAACCCGAGTACCCAGAGAAAACCCACGACTTTCGGAAGGGCGTTGACAGACTCTTTTCACATTAGTGCCATTAGTGCAGATTACGGATAGATTCTTTTTCTGGAAAAATTGTAATCCAAGCCTTCGTTGGCATTTTCTAAAGGCAAATTTTCCTTTTATATAAGCTGCACTAATTGATAATGAGTGGACTGCTTACATATTTTTTCTTTGGGAATGGACCTTTCACCTTTTGACTAAAATTTAGATTTCAACAAGCCTGGACAAAAATTTCATCACAGCTTGAAAGAGCATCACGAAATTAGTAATATTCCAAAGTTTCATTGCGAAATGTTGTAAAATGCGGATAATATAACCTTGCGAAGTTTGCCATTTTCAGTCATTTTGTATTACGCGCGGGAAATACATACCTCCTTCGGAAAAGGGTATGTATTTCCCGTTTGTAATACAAAATGACTGAAAATTGCAAACTTAGCAAGGCTATATTATCCGCATTTTACAACATTTCGCATCGAAACTTCGGAATATTACTAATTTTGTGATGCTCTTTCAAGCTGTGATAAAATTTTTGTCTAGACTTGTTGAAATCTAAATTTTAGTCAAAAGGTGAAAGGTCCATTAAGTATCTCAATTAAATTATTTAGACAGTTTCAGATAATCTTAAATAATTTTAAATCTGTAAATATAATATTGTCGACGTTTTGGAACATATATTATAGTCATTATCATATTACTTGTAATTGTTTCTGAAAAGCCATTCATGGAGAAACAAACATTTAGAAAATAATAATACTACCACTAACAGTCTTCGCCACTTATAATTACACATACAGAAGTAAGAAATTATAAGCATTGAAGGTGTAAAACTGTCCATGCCAAGAAAGTAGAATTAGAATATTTAATAGCTGACCTTCGACATTGTGCAAGGTGTTTTTGTATTCAAATTGCACTTTTCCTACCTCCTAAACAGGGGTCTTAGGGGTGCTTTACGTACTATTTAAAAAACGAGCAGGAGTGTTTTAATAGGTTTAAAGCCACGAGCGCGCAGCGCGAGTGGCTTTAGACCTAATAAAACACG